>JAKELG010000060.1:0-244202 GCA_021527035.1 Lactarius vividus
ATGTAGGTCAGAAAGATTAATGCTTTGCGATAGGGGAGAGTGAACGCAGGATTGTCGTAGTTAGTTTCCACGAAGAGTTCCATTGGGTAAGGAATTGCTGGACTTTAGTACGGTCTCCGGTGAATACCAGAGGTTCTTTGCCCATGAACTTCTCGGGCTTGGTTCCACTTGATACATTTGGTCTGATGAAGAGAGGTCCTCCTGGGTCTCCTCCTCCTCCTCCGTCATCTCCTCCTCCGCCCGATCCTCCGGGTGGTGGTCCTTCTCCATGGCTGATGCGTGCAGGTTCCTGGAATGTAGTGGGTTGTTCGGTGATTGTGGTAGTCATATCTGTGGGGATTGACTCAGCTATTAATCCCAATTGAATTTCTTCTTCTTCGGCTTGGGCTTCGAGTGTAATGCTACCACGGCGTTAGTCCGACTTGGACTCGTAAGAGGGCGTTCATGACTTAGCAGGTTGGAAAGACTCTTTGAGAGTCTCGGTAATTCTGTAGAAGATGACTAATGCGATCCACAGTATACGTCCAAGTAGTACGAAGGCAACTCTGAGTGTTCGACTTGAGAGTGCCAGTGTCCTAGACACGAAGGTCAGGAATACGAAGCTTTACAAGAGTAGGAGACACGAAGGTCCCTCTGAGCGTCGAGTACAATGAAGTGGTATTCCGAAGAAGACCAAGATAGCACATCTTGGTCTTCACAGTCCACTATTTATACATATTGTAGAGGTAGCTTTGAAGCTCCTCTTGAACAAAGTATCCACTAGCGTAAGTAGCTTGAACCCTACTACCGCTATCCTAGTAATGAGTCATACTAACAATCACATGCTAGTACTACTCGTGCTGACTGATGCTGAAGTCCATGACTAATATCTACTTACTATCATAGTCATAACCATATAGTAAGCGTCCACTTGTACCTCCGTTTCGTACTGTAACATTGAGGATATGGGGTTACTGGCGAGAGATGGGGAAGGTGCGGGTGTTTTGGGTGTAGGTGACCGAACAGGTTCTTCTTCTTGTCTGTCGAGAGGGCCCCACTGATCTCTTGTGGTTACTTCGCCTTGGAGTATGTCGAGACGAAGACTTGAGCCTGCGGGTCTGACAACTTGTAATTTGTAGTGGAGTGCATCCCACTTGAGTTCGGTCCAGCAGGTGTGTTCAAAATTGAACTCTACTGGGATAAGTCCTGTAGTACCGTCCTTATAGGTGTAAGAGACAACGTAGCCTGGGTCTCCTTGCTCGGTTTGCCAGAAAGCTCCCTTGAGGTATTGCTTGGGGACGTTTCGTTCCCCTCTTCTGTCAATATGATACGATCGAAATGGGATCCAAAGATCTCGAGTTGTTACTGCTGTGGAAGCCACGTTGAAGGATCTTGGTCTTAATGTAACGTCTACCACGGACGTTGGCCTGACTTAGGCATCGGTATAATGTGGGTTCCCTTCTGGTCAGAAGCGGTGGTTGTCGGGAGAGTCGGGGAATACTGCAGGGTGTTGCTGATAGGCCCCGAGGTGATCTTGGTAAGTGTACAAGGGGAGATCGAGAGGGACGTTTGGGGGGACTGTCGGGACTTTACGAATGTACCTCCAACTGGGGTGGTCGACGATGTAGTAGCACTTGTAGGGTCTTGCAGTTCGAGAGTTGAGATATTCGAAGACAAGATGACACGTGGTACCAGGCGGGTAGGAGACGGTCGGCGTATCCACCATTCACGGAGGAACTGGGGATGGAAGTCACGGGGATCCCTGCTTGGTCTAAGGGATATGCCGGAGCTAGCTCACTGAAGGGTCGATCGGACCCTTAGCACAGTAGACGAGATAGGAAGTGGTATTTGAAGAAGACCAAGATGGGAATCTTGGCTCGCAGTACTAAGGGCTTAAATACATGTAGGGAAGCCAGTTCTAGCTCCGCTTGAACTCGTATGTAGCCAATAGCGTAAGTAGCGTTAATCCTAGGACGAGGGTCCTAGGAATCAGTCATCCACAACGTAATACTGGTATCGTACAACAATAGACTTGGGGGGCAGACGCATAAGACATATCATGTACAACGATGGGAGTCATCAGTCAGCCGAGACACGAGGCAACAAGATCCGAAGTCCATGACACATTACTCCTGACATACCGAGTCATCACGGATACATCAGAGTCCACAACCGGGCCGGGCTGTCCGAGAACGAAACGTAACACAGATAGTATTGGTGGTTCACTGAGTCTTCGGTGAAGACGGCCGGATGTCTGCAATAGGTGCCAATAGAGTCTTGGTAGGTATATAAGGGAAAACCTAATGGGATAGAAGGAGGTGGTGCTTGGATACTGTGGACAAATCTCCAATGAGGGTTGTCGAGGACGTAGTAGCACTTGTAAGGTCTTGCAGTTCGGGAGTTGAGATATTCAAAGACGAGATGACACGTGGTATTGGGAGGGTAGTTCATGGTTGGGCTGTCCACCATCCACGAGGAGTTGGAATGGGGAAGAAGGTCACAGGGATCCCCTTGGTCTTAGAGGGATATACTGGAGCTAGCTCACTAAGGGACACTGGGCCCTTGTATAGACAAGAGAATGCGAGTGGTATTTGAAGAAGACCAAGATGGGGATCCTGGCCTGTGCTACTGTGAGTTTAAGTACATGTAAGGGAGCCAGTTCTAGCTCCGCTCGAACTTGTACATAACCAATAGCGTAAGTAGAGCAAACCCTAGTACAACGGTCCTAGGGATCAGTCATCCACATTGTAATATCCTACACATAACACAATGGAGAGCATCAGTCAGCATAGTAATCCACATCACATACAATAATAGAGGTCGTCAGTCAGCACAACACGAGGCGTGTAGATCCAAAGTCCATGACTCATTACTACTGACACATTGGGTCATCACGAACACGTCAGAGTCCACAACTGGTCTGGGCAGTCTGAGAACGAAATGTAACACAAGTCAGCTGGGACCGGAGCACCGTGAACTTTGATATACAAGGGAGGGGGTGTTACGCTCCAGTGGGCGCACCTTCCGGAGTCTGGCTACTTGACGGGAAACTTAGGGGTCTTGCGGTATCACGGTGGCAACCAAGACTTCAACAGATCTGGCTTCTGGTCTGTAATGTTACCACAGGAATGTTATGTGCGATGTTGTTACGGTAGACATGAAAGGACACTTACTATACGGTTATGACTACGATAGTAAGCATAGATTAGTCATGGACCTCACGATCAGTCAGCACGAGAAGTACTAACATGTGATAGTTAGTATGACTCATTCCTAGGATAGCCGTAGTAGGGTTTGAGCTACTTACGCTAGTGGACATTCTGTAGAAGAGGAGCTTTAAAGCTGCCTCAGTAATATGTATAAATAGTGGGATGTGAAGACCAAGATACGCCATCTTGGTCTTCTTCCAATACCACCTCTCTTCTATGCGATAAACTCAAAAGGCCTTCGCGCCTTCTCTCTCTCTCTCTCTCTCTCTCTAAAGACTTCGTATTCCTGACCTTCGCGTCTAGGACACTGGTGCTCTCTAGTCGACAACTTGGAGTTGCCTTAGTATTATTTGGGTGAGTGCTGTGGATCACCTTAGTAGTCTTCTACGGGATTATCGAGACAATCGATCGAGTCTCCCGAATCCGCTAAGTCGTGAACGCCGTTCTATGAGTCCAAGTCAGACTAACGCCGTGGTAGCGTTACAGATGTGCACGTCACTAAGTCGCTCAGGCTGAGGTAACATGAAGGGGAACAGTTGGTTAAGACTGATTTCGATGATGCACAAGCACCACATGGTCTCCTCAGACATGCAGGTGATAGTCGGGGAATTCTGGGGTTCAAGTGAAAAGGCAAACCAAAGTTGTGCTCAAGCAAAAAGGGTGAGTGTAAAGTCGTTCGTGGATTGACAACGATGTGGTATTACACAAGAAGTCAAGTCTACCGTACAAGCTAGGTAGCGTGCAACTTAGATACTAGTACAGGATGTTTGTACACAACAAACATATGGTGCAATATATGGGTTCTGAGTAAAAGCGGAACAAAGGCATAGCTATAGTAAGAAACATGGTGATTGCACGGGGTCATGTGCGGGTCAGCTAAGACTGGAGCGCCGTGAACTTTGATATACAAGGAAGGGGGCATAAAGATGTATCGTGCAGCAAAGAGATCATTGGAAACGGTTGGGCGTGTAAGGAGTTATGGGCGTATCAAGATGGGGTATGGGAATAGGAAGCAAAGAACAGAAGTGTCCAAGGGAGAAGAGAAGGAAAATCGTGACATTACCCCCCTTGTTACGATTTTCCCTTCTGTTCTCTTGGACGCTTCCGTTCCTTGCCTCTTACTTCCATACCCCACCTTGATATGCCCAGAACTCCTTATGCGCCCATCCACTTCTGATGATCTCTTCACCGCACGACACGCCCTTACGCTCCCTTCCTTATATATCAAAGTTCACGGCGCTCCAGTCTCAGCTGACTCGCACATGACCCCGCGCAATCACCATGTTTCTTACTATAGCCATGCTTTTGTTCTACTTTAGTTCAGAACCCGCATATCGCGCCATATGTTTGCTGTGTACAAACATCCTGTACTAGTATATAAGTCGCACGCTACCTAGCTTGTACGGTAGACTTGACTTCTTGTGTAATACCACATCGTTGTCAATCCACGAACGACTTTACACTCACTGTTTTGCTTGAGCACGACTTTGGTTCGCCTTTTCGCTTGAACCCCAGAAATCCCCCGACTATCACCTACGTGTCTGAGGAGACCGTGTGGTGCTTATTCATCATCAAACTTGGTCTTAACCGACCGACTCGTATCCCGTTACCTCGGCCTGAGTGACTTAGTGATGTGCACATCGCACATAATGTTCCTGTGGTAATGTTACATTAAGTCAAGTCTCTCGCAACCCTGGCGACTAGTAGGAGTCACACGAAATTCCAGCCGCAGTACATTGATCGGTATCTTACCGATGAACTCTCCAGCCACGAAAAGGGCGCAGTAATCTGGGAAGAGATCCGCAATCAAGAGGGGTACTTCATTTTTGACGCCAAAAACCAGGAATACCACCAAGTTCACTACTTCGACGACCTTCGCCTTTGGGCTTACATCGACTACAACCCAAAACAAGGACGGTGGTACGCCTACAAAGCTGTCCCTCCACAATTTGGCACAGGACCCCTCAGGTCAACCAATATCACAGGAATTAACGTCGACCCAGATGAATCAACCACCCTTACTCCCATACAGCCAGAGATGGCCACCAACACTCAGGTCGCCACCAGCCTTACTACCGCGGGAGCCTCCGGCTCAGGCAGTGGAGGACCACATGCTACAGGAGGTCGATTGGCTGCTCAGATGGGCGGAGCGACTCATAGCTCTAGCGCCCAGCCAACGACGGGGTCAAGCGGTGGCCCAGCTACTGGACCTAGTGGAGGCATACATGGTAGCGGTGGAGGCCCACTGGGCAGCAGTGCCCCTGGTGGCAGCGGAGGTGGTCCGGGCGGTGGAGCCCCAGGAGGTGGCGCCCCAGGAGGAGGTGCATTCCCCATGGGCCCAGCCGGGGCAGTACCAGCACTGGGAGGGGGCAAACTTGGGGGTAACCCACCACCCATCTTCGATGGAAATCGAGAGGAGAGCCGAAACTTTCTTCGATCCTTTCGAATTTATTGAGGAATGAACCCGACCGTGGACCAGCTCACAGTACCCTACTCACAAGCCATGACCTTCCTCTCGTACATGAGGGGGCACCTGGTAGACGATTGGGTAGATGAGCAAACTGCGTGGCTAGATGCCCAGATAGCAGGAGGAGTACTGCACAACGAAGAGAACCTATGGAACACGGTCCTTGACCGGTTCACAAACACCTACACCAACACCACCGAACGAACCAGAGCGCACCAAGACATCGATAAGTTAAAGATGATTGGTGAAGACATCGACACGTATATCGCAAAGTTCCAGAACCTTACGACAAAAGCCAGCTATAATCCAGACGAAGCCAACGTCATTGAAAAATTCCAAGCGGGACTCCCTGACAACCTCGTAATCAATGCCATACGCTTCCAACATCCAGTTACATGGGATCAATGGAAAGCGGCAGCACGACTTCAGCAAGCTGAATACCTTATGCTGAAGCCCTGCCTCACACGCAACCGGCAAAACGAAAAACAAGGAGGTCACACCCGAGACCAATGGGTCCAAGCCCTTAACAAGGCGCATGACCCAAACGCCATGGATATTAGCCACACTAGAGCCCGCGCAACCCTCACAGATGCTGAGAAGCAAAGGATGGTCGCGGAGGGGAGATGTTTCCGATGTGGAGAAAAGGGTCATGTGTCGCGTAATTGCCCACAACAAGGCACTCGCGCTGCTCAAACCACAAGCGACGGAGGAGCGCCCCCTTCCGTCCCCGCTACCCCCGCAGTATCGCCTCCCCCCCTCGTTACTCGAGTCACCATATCAGCAAACTGCGTACTGTTGAATGATGAAGCGGCTGACGCTCAGATCGCAGCGCTGGCCACTCAACCAAAAGAGGTGCGGGACCTCTTGGTGGAGAAGCTTTTTGGAGGAAAGGATTTTCCAAACGCCTGAACCCATCGGCCTGGGCAAAGGCACTACATGTGTACTATAGCAGATATCGATCTATGTGAATCCCAGTTCTTTTCAAATCTGCAAATGCAACAGCCGAACGACAAGTCCTGTTGGACTCGGGAGCAACCGACAACTTTATTTGTGCAGAACTGCTCAAACGAACGCATCTTGGAACACGACCCGTCTCCGTCCCCATTACTATTTGGAACGTTGATGGCACTTATAACTGAGACGGCGCAATAACCCAGTACACCGACTTAGTGGTGCGGACTGGTGAGCGCACGAAGACGCTTCGTTTCCTGGTTACCAACCTAGGAAAGGACGAAGCGATCCTGGGTTACCCATGGTTCTTGGCCTTCGAGCCTGAGATAGAGTGGAGAAATGCCACCCTGAACAAAAACTTCCAACCGGTTGTAATCTCCAGCCTGAACCTCCAGAGCGACGCCATGCCCATAGAAGCAGCTATCAGGGCTATCGAGGCATACGGGCTCGACAAGGAGGCCTGGGAGCAGGTTGTGAATGAAGAACCGGAGCCGAGTGTTGCCTTCCTGCGAAAGACAACGACAGCATCAGAACTCGCACAGCAGGAAGCGGCGAAGAAGAAGGCTCAAACGTTTGAGGAAATGATTCCTCCAGAATACTGGTCACACCGCAAGGTGTTCAGCGAAGAAGCGTCACACCGATTCCCCCCGTCCCACATATGGGACCATGCCATTGAACTACTCCCGGACGCACCCACTGCCCTCAACTGTAAAGTATATCCCCTAACCGCAAGCGAAGGAGAGGCGCTTACGACTTTCCTGAATGAACAACTCGAGAAGGGATATATTTGCCCTTCAAAGTCCGCCTACGCATCACCCTTCTTCTTCATCAAAAAGAAGGATGGAAAGCTACGCCCAGTACAAGACTATTGACATCTTAACGAACTCACTGTAAAAAACCACTACCCCCTCCCCCTCATCCCCGAACTCGTCGACCGCATCCGAACCGCACGATTGTACTCGAAGCTAGACATTCGATGGGGGTACAATAATGTTCGCATCCAGGAGGGAGACGAGTGGAAAGCAGCGTTTAAAACCAACCAAGGGCTATTCAAACCGCGTGTCATGTTCTTCGGCCTCACGAATTCCCCTTCCACCTTTTGTTGAGCGGGCAGCACTAACAGCGAGACAAAGTATAGCGAGAAGCTAAGGGACAAAAGCAACTTCAGAGGTAGAAGTAACTCTATTAGCAGCACTACACACCTAAGGGACAAAAGCACTATAGTAGCGTCAGTAAGGTAGTGAGGCTTAGAGTAAAGAGGGCACTTACACTTCAGAGGTAGAAGTAACTCTGAAGTGTGAAGGCGAAAACAGCAGTCCTTATATACAGGACGCTTAGCTAATAATGGTCTGTGCGCACTGGTGATCCAAACAAAATACACCTGGTCTGTGCACCAGAGGGAGAAACGCCATTGGAGGGCAAAGAACAATAAAGCCGCCTAAAGTGGTTAAGTCCGGTATCTTAACAATAAGAACAATAAGAACCTAATAAGGATCTAGTCAAATAAAGATAAACAATAACCGGTCTGTATGAGTCCGGAAGTCCAAATCTAACCATAAGGGTCAGATACCGTATAAGGCAGGGAATGACTCAATCATATCCCACGAGACATGTGACTTGAATCAGTCGCATCTCAACATCCCTCCATGATAGAGGCAGTCCATTTAGAGATAAGAATAGGTGGTAGATGGTGATGAGAGCGTGTGTCAAGTTTCAACAAAGTTCTCAACATAAGAACTATGCAAGAGTCTATAGGAGTTCGGGATTGAGATCCCTAGATCACCTAACTTAAAGTGTCATAAAGGACGACTTTTTGAAGTCCAGGGATTACTCCATATAAGACAGAGAGAAAGGCCTCGAAGGACTATCTTCTGCAGAGTTTTAAGACGCATCTTATTCTGCCTTGACACTTCATCGACAACCTTATAAAACAGGTTCATCAACCCGAATTTCTGATAGATGTGGATCCTATCCATGATCTATTCTCTCCAAATCTAAACCATCCCAACATCATTAACCAGCTTCTCGAAGGTTTCTCTTGGTAGGGACTTAGTAAGTCCATCTGCTACCATGTCCTTCGTAGGGGTGCGTATCAGGTCTATGACCTCGTTTTCTACGTACTCCCTAACAGCGTGGTGTTTAATGTGGATGTGTTTGGACCGTCTCCCTGTGACTGGGTTTAGGGCTAAGTCTACAGCACCCTTGTTGTCACAGTGTAGAGGTATGGGGGAGGAATCTTCATACCCCAGTTCCTCTAGGAACATCCTGTACCACTGAGCTTGGTTCGCAGCCTCGCAGAGGCTCATGTACTCAGCTTCTGTGGTGGACTGGGCAATTGTCTTTTGCTTTCTGGTACACCAAGAAATGGCACCATGTGCAAGTAGGTAGACGTAGCCTGAAGTGGAGTGGCAATCTTCCTGATCTCCCCAGGAAGAGTCACAATAGCCATGAAGGCCTTCTCCACCGTTCCCTCCAGCGTAGCGCAACGATAAGTCCTTTGTAGTGTTCAGGTATGCCAGTACATATTTGGCAAGGCGCAGATGCTGCTGAGAGGGGTTGGAAGCAAATTGGCTAAGGCACGCAACAGTGAAAGAGATGTCAGGTCTGCTTCCAATCTGCGCATATAGCAGAGACCCGATTATCTGTTGATACTTCTTTATCTCAGAATTAGAGGCTTGATCTTCATGTTTGATCAAGTGAGCCTCAGTGCCAGAGGGAAGAGGGGTATACACTGGGTTGGAATCCCTCATTCCGAACCTTTCAACTATGTCTCTGATATAATCTGATTGGTTGATCTCCATGGTGCGGTTAGCACGATCTCTGGTGATGTTAACACCGAGATAAGATTGGATCTCTCCCAAGTCGGTCATCTCATATCGGCTAGATAGAGACGCCTTCAGATCATTGATCATGTCCATAGAGTTTCCCAGTATAGTGATATCATCTACATATAAGATGACGAAAAGTGATCCACCCCCCTCTTGGAGATGGTACACGTATACTCCTGCATCAGAGTACGTCCGTGTGAAGCCGAGTTCAGTGAGAACTCCATGGAACTGTAGATTCCATGCGCGGGAAGCCTGCTTCAGACCATAAAGGGCTTTCTGAAGTTGACACACCATGTGTTCAGAGCCAGCTGTGACGAAACCGACTGGTTGCTCCATATAAATTTCCTCATCCAGTTCCCCGTGAAGGAATGCCGACTTGACGTCCATCTGGTGGATTTCCCAATCCTCTAGCATAGCTAATGCCAAAAGGAGTCGTAAAGACTCAAACCGGGCAACTGGAGAGAAGGTTTTGTCAAAGTCCACCCCTCTAGTTGGGTGAACCCTTTTGCCACTAGCCTAGCACGAAAGTGTCCATCCGCTTTCTTCTTAAAAACCCACTTGCATTTGACCACCTTCCTTCCAGCAGGAAGGGGCTCCAGATGCCAGACTTGTAGCTTTTTTAGGGCATCCAGTTCATATTGGCATGCCTCTTGCCACTCGTCTGCGTGTTCAGACTCCATTGCTTGCTTGAAGGTCTGAGGATCCCTATAGCCAGGGGCCTCTGCCACATTCAGCAAGTCCATCATTGTAAGCCTACTGCTCCCTTGTACAACTTCGTCGTTATCCTCATTGTAATATCGAGGATTTTGACGCCTCGTCCTTGTGCTACATCTAGGACGGGGTGGCGAAGTCACCTGCTCAGTCCTCGGACTTCTAGGGGTATCCCTAGGAGGGCTGATTTCCCTATTAAAATTAGGGGCAGGAATCGGCTGGGTCACCATGGGTGGCCAGTTTTGCCTTGAGCGTGTAGGTACAGGAGGGGAGGAAGCAGGGGGTGCAGATGGTGGAGTCTGATAGATCGTCTGATCTGTAGGAGCTGGGGTGGAATTTGGTGGGGTGCTAGGCTGTTGTTCTTGCGGAGGGGGTACCTCCGGCACCTGTATAGTAGGGGGGACCACGTTAGATTGTGGCGCCTGAGGTGCTGTGGCAACAGCTGGTAGAGGCTGATCAAGCACTCTGATATATATTGTTCCGCCAGTGGAGTCAACGACCTCCTTTTCTGGCAGTGGTGTAGTATATTGGTGAGGGATCAAGTCACCACGGGACGGGAAGACGTCTTCATCAAAAGTAACATCTCGTGAAGAGATGAAGCGTCGGCTATGTCTGTCCCATAATTTGTAGCCCTTGGAAAGGGCTTCATAGCCCACAAACACGGCTTCCTTTGCTTTAGGATCTAATTTTTGCCGGTTGTGTTTTGGTACATGATAGTAGGCTTTGCAGCTGAATACTTTAAAGTAGGAGACATCTGGAACTGTACCATTCCAGAGCTCTAGCGGAGTTCTCCACTTATTAGAACGAGTGGGAGTGCGGTTATAAATGTGCACAGCAGTCTCGACTGCTTGTTCCCAGAAACCAAGGCTAAGGCCTGCATGATGAAGCATGCTAGTGCCTTTTTCCATAACTGTACGGTTAAAACGCTCGGCTCTCCCATTCTGTTGTGGAGAATATGGCATAGTGAGACGATGCTCGATGCCTGCTTCCAGAAGAATGTGCTTTAGATTGTTGTTGACATACTCGCCACCACGATCAGAATGTAAGGATTTGATGGGCTTATTTAACTGTTTTTCAGCCCACGCCTTATAGTGTAGGAAGGCGTCCTTAAACTGATCTTTTGACTTCATGTAGATGACGACTGCTGCTTTAGAAAAGTCGTCTATGAAGGTGGCAAAGTATTTGTTCCCCTGAATAGAATTACTCTGAAGGGGTCCAACTAGGTCACTATGGATGATCTCGAGGTGATCCTTGGCACGTTTCATGGAAGGAGGGAATGGAAGGTGGGTGGATTTGCCTAGTTCACAACCGAGGCAAGGTCCAGCTTCCACTGGGGCATCCGAAATTATGAGGCCTTTTACAGCCTCAGGAGCATGTCTTTTCAGCGCTTCTTTGGACATATGGCCCATGCGCTTATGCCAGACATCAAGGCTAGCAGATGCAGGTGCTTTGACAGAATTTAGTTTGTGACTGTCAAGCCAATAAAGATTGGCTGCCTTGTGTCCTTCCGCAATAGTCTCTCCTTTATATCTGATGATGAAGGCGGTGGAATCAAATAGAACTAGAGCACCCTTGTCTGTTAGGGCGCTGGTGGATAAAATACGTGAATGCGTATTTGGGAGGTGCAACACATTGGAGATTTTAAGGTCATAGCCTTTGTTGGTTCGGATTGTAATTGTTCCTGTTCCAACGCTCTTTAGAAGAGAGCTATCTCCCAGTAGGACTTCGACACCTTTGTGAGGTGTATAGGTGTCGTAGTCCTCAATGTATGGTGTAAAATGTGTTGATGCTCCACTGTCCATCATCCATCTTGATTCCACTCGTGCGTGGTTAGCGCACATCATGTAAAGTGAGACTTGAGGTGCTTCATGCACCTCCTCTATTTTGCCAGAGCTATTAACTATAGTAAATAGTCGGCTCTTTGGTACTGGTACTGTATTGATTATTCTATCTGCCGGTACAGCGTCCGGCGTCCCAATCATGGCGTTCTGGGCAGCCTTGCGCTGCTGCCCAGCTTTCCCCTTCTTGGCATTCTCCTGGTCCCTTTTGAGTTTGAAGCAGTCCAGCTTTTTATGGCCGGGCTTGTGACAGTAATGGCAGATTACATCTGCCGAAGCGGAACTGCCAGAATTGGGTGATGGTTGCGCCTTTGGGGGGCGCGAACCAGAGGCCCGTTTGATAGGAGCCACCTTGTTAAGGGTGGCGGAGGGACCGGAGAGTCGGGACTCCTCATTGATGAACCTATTGATCAGGTCCTGAGGAAGTAGGTTGGCAGGGGGGCCAGTGGCCAGTATGGTGCCGGCAATAGTGGAGTAGGAGGGGGGTAGCGCGTCTAGAAGTATGAAGGACATTTGCATGTCCGAGACCGCCATCCCATTCTCCTGGAGGGTATTCCTCAAGTCCAACATTTTCTGGAGTTGAGGGAGGAAGGGGCGACCTTCCTGCAGCTTGGTGTTGACCAAGCCTACCCATAAATTGAAAGTGGCCATTGAGCCAACGGCACCATATAACGCCTCCAACTGTACGAATTTGTCGTGTACAGTTGGGAAAAGGATTTGGGATGTAATCCCCGATAGAACCTCTGTGGTAACAGATAGATATAAGAGGCCAATTGTAACGTCTACCACGGACGTTGGTCTGACTTAGACGTGGTTGTAACGTGGGTTCCCTCGGGGATGAAACCTGTGGTTGTCCGAGTGCTCGGGAAAGACTGCGGGATGGGGCCAATACGTGCCTGTGGAGTCCCTATAGGTGTACAATGTCTCTTCTACTGGGACGTTGGGTGGTGGACAGGGGACTTTGCGAATGTACTCCCACTCGAGGTTGTCGACGATGTAATAGCAGTGAGTTGGGCGAGCGGTGCGGGAGTTGAGATATTCGAAGACGAGGTGACACGTGGTACCGGGCGGGTAAGTGACGGTCGGCTGATCTACCATTCACAAGGGAAGATGGAGATATGGTCACGGGGATCCCTTCTTGGTCCAAGAGGGATATGCCGGAGCTAGCTCACTTAAGGACTGTCGCGAGTCCTTAGCACAGAAGTCGAGTAGAGGACGTGGTATTCGAAGAAGACCAAGATGGGGATCCTGGTCCGTACTACTATGAACTTAAATACAAGTAAGGGAGTCAGTTCTAGCTCCGCTCGAACTCGTAAGTAGCCAATAGCGTAAGTAGCGTATCCTAATAATAGAATGCGCAGTCGTTATCGTAACACGAAACACGTACAACAATAAAGCATCAGTCAGCAAGCCTAATCACGATCACGTACAACAATAGAGGTCATCAGTCAGCACAACACGAGGCGGTAAGATCTGAAGTCCATGACGTATTACTGCTAACGCGTCGAGTCATCACGAACGCGTCAGAGTCCACAACCGGACCGGGCAGTCCGAGAACGAAATGTAACACCAATAATGACCTCCTCTTGTTTGTTCCACAGGGCCATCATGGCCAGTCCTGCGTCCGTGGGACCAGTGGGGCCAGCAACACCTGCTGGTAGAGCAGGGTGCTGGGGAACCGCACCAAGGTTATCATGTGTGAGGTGCCTGGAGCAACCATTCATCAACATGAGGGACGTAAAAGTCTGCGCCCAGGACTGCCAGTTTGTGCCATCCAACTTGGCGAGTTGAACGGACAGGGGGAAGGTAAGGTTGAAGGATGCCATTTGAGATGTTTAAAAATCTGGTTCCGAGGAGCAGTCAGAACCAGTCCAGATCTTGATAGGAAAGGTAGCGGTCCAGCCATAAAAGCGCTATACTCCATAACACTCAGGGTGTCATGCCTCAAGTGTGCGACTTTGGGAATACTACGTGTGCAAATCATATAGTAACTAGTCCACACCTGTCCACTTGTTACCACGAGGACCTTGTAAGAAGGGCAAGCAGTCTTAGTGATAGCTTTAATCAGGGTCAAGCAGAGTCACGTCTGGGGTACTTCCCGGCGAAGGGTTTCCCGGAGATTGTGTCCTAACCTTTAGGCCGTCCTCAGGGCCTACTCAGGTTCACTGGTGGACAGGGGGCAGTGCCCTAGAGAGGAGCCGGCAGCGAATTCCAGATAGAATGATGGGGATCAACTCCCACAACAATTCTAACCGTCGTCTGCGGAGTCTCTAGACCAGACCATTAAGGGTCTTAGCACTGATGTATAGTACTTTTAATTATAGTAGCGACTCCTAGTTGTATCAGAGGGAAGGACTTCTGGGTTTGACTATTAACCAGGCCTTCACACCCCTTAAAGAGACCCAGGTATTAACCAAGTATCTCCCAACCATTAGAGTGGCCTATAGCCGCAAGGGTCTTCCCCTATTGGCCTATGAAAGCACTTCCGGACGAAAACCGGGTATAGAAAATAAAGTAGTGAGGATAGTGCGCACAGAGGAACTTAAGGATGCGTCTGCTGACTTAACAGCTCCCTAGCGCCTTTCGCGAGAACCTCTTTAAGAGGCTAGCCAGAATGGCACGACATTCATAAATGCCGGTGGACGAGAAAGGAATGTGTTGAATAAGAGGATAGATGATGCTCACTGAGGGGATAGTTTGACGACAAGAGTGTGGTCGCAAAGTGAGCAGAGTGACACAAGGTAGATCTGGGTAACGGCTGTTAGTATGAGCATCCAGGGCCCATAACCTGTTGAGTGGGCAGCACTAACAGCGAGACAAAGTATAGCGAGAAGCTAAGGGACAAAAGCAACTTCAGAGGTAGAAGTAACTCTATTAGCAGCACTACACACCTAAGGGACAAAAGCACTATAGTAGCGTCAGTAAGGTAGTGAGGCTTAGAGTAAAGAGGGCACTTACACTTCAGAGGTAGAAGTAACTCTGAAGTGTGAAGGCGAAAACAGCAGTCCTTATATACAGGACGCTTAGCTAATAATGGTCTGTGCGCACTGGTGATCCAAACAAAATACACCTGGTCTGTGCACCAGAGGGAGAAACGCCATTGGAGGGCAAAGAACAATAAAGCCGCCTAAAGTGGTTAAGTCCGGTATCTTAACAATAAGAACAATAAGAAC
The DNA here is from genome assembly GCA_021527035.1 of Lactarius vividus. NCBI lineage: Eukaryota > Fungi > Basidiomycota > Agaricomycetes > Russulales > Russulaceae > Lactarius > Lactarius vividus. The sequence continues at coordinate 15,157 of JAKELG010000060.1, forward strand.
CTAATAAGGATCTAGTCAAATAAAGATAAACAATAACCGGTCTGTATGAGTCCAGAAGTCCAAATCTAACCATAAGGGTCAGATACTGTATAAGGCAGGGAATGACTCAATCATATCCCACGAGACATGTGACTTGAATCAGTCGCATCTCAACACCTTTCAAATGATGATGGACACCATATTCTGTGACCTCATCCTGACAAACAAAGTCGTCGTCTACATGGACGATATCCTTGTCGCCACTACCGACAACAAGGAGCATCATTGAGGAGTTCTCCATGAAGTACTACGACTTTGCGAGGAGCACGACCTTTATGTGAAGCCGGAGAAATGCGAATTCGAGGTCTACGAAACTGAATATCTGGGGCTTATCATTGGCCACGGACAACTGCGCATGGACCCCGTTAAAGTTCGAGGAATCCGGGAATGGCAACCCCCGAAGAGCCTCAAGGAGGTTTGCGCGTTCTTAGGATTCTGCAACTTCTACCGGAGATTTATATGAGGGTTCTCCCAACTCGCTCGACCCCTTCACGACCTCACAAAGAAGGAAGCCCAATGGCATTGGGGTGACGCACAGCAGAACGCCTTCGAAAATATTAAGAAGCGCATATGCGAAGAACCTGTACTCTTATTCCCGGATCTCGCAAAGCCATTCAAACTGGAGGTTGATGCATCGAATGTTGTGGTAGGGGCTGTGCTGAATCAGCTAGGCCCCGATCAAAAGTTCCACCCCATAGCATTCCACTCTGAGTCATTCACAGAGACGGAGCGAAATTATGACATCTATGACCGAGAACTATTGGCCGTGGTGAAAGCGCTACGAGCGTGGAGAACATACCTCATAGGATCCCCCCATAAAATTATTATCCACACCGACCACGCCAACCTCCAGTATTGGAAGGAACCCCGGAAGATCAACCAGAGGATCACGCGAGAATTCCTAGAGCTATCAGAATATGATTTCATTCTGAGACATGTAGCAGGAACGAAGAACGCGTGAGCAGACGCCCTGTCCAGGCAGTCGGATTATGAGTCTGGCGAAGGGGACAACACCAATGTCATCGTCCTACCAGCTGAAAGGTTCATCCGAGCCACCCAAATGTCAATATGTGATATGGACATCTGGTCCCGGGTGGCTCAGAACGCTGGTAAGGAAGAAGCAGAACAATGGGCTGAACACCACAACCTCAAACAACATGATGGGCTGTGGTGGAAAGACGACGCGTTAGTCGTTGTCGGGAACAATGATCTTAGGCGGGGGGTAATCTCCTTCTTTCATGATTCTCCAAGCATGGGCCACCCCGGAATCACCAATATGCGCGAGCTAGTAAGACGCGACTATTGGTGGCCCACCATACGAGAAGACGTCGAGGAGTATGTTAAGGGATGCACCGTATGTCAGGCCAACAAAATTAACCCCCACTGACAAAAACCCCACCTATTCTCCATATCTACCGACCCCGAAGCAGAGCCGTTTGAAGTCGTTGCCATGGACTTCATTACAAAACTACCCCCATCCCAAGGCTTCGACTCCATCCTCACGATCACAGACCACGACTGCTCGAAAGCCGCAATTTTTATACCCTGTCACGAAACCATCACTGCCAAAGGGGTAGCACGACTATACCTCCAATATGTTTACCCACACTACAGGATACCCCGCAAGCTCATCACAGACAGGGACCCACGATTTACATCTACATTCATGAAAGGATTGTGCAGCACGCTGGGAATACGGCAGAACATTTCTTCCGCATACCACCCCCAAACAGACGGTCAATCGGAACGTACCAACCAATGGCTAGAACAGTACTTACGTCATTGGAGCAACGTTCAGCAAGACAATTGGGCTGAAGCACTCCCGGTAGCCCAGTTTGCGCACAACTCTTGGCCGAATGCTACTACGAAGCACTCCCCATTCTCACTCATTATGGGATGGGAACCAAGAACCACTTGGGTCTCAAAACCCACCGCAGTACCGTCAGTCGATGTTACGCTCCGTAGGGCACACTTCGGGAGATCGCACTCAACTGGTCTATTGGGGTTCCTAACGGCCTGTTGTTGACTCGCTCTTGTTCTGTCGCTTGAGCTAGTGCTTGCTGACGTTCTTGCTTGTTGATGACAAGTCCGAAACGGACGATCTGCAGGACATGGATAGCAACAAAGAGATAGAAGAAAAGAATGACTTCGCTCGTATACGCTGAGCTAGCACGCTCAATCAATCGGTCACGTGATGCGAGAGGGGAGGGGGTGGCACCACTTGTAGCAGAGGGGCTAACTCCGAGGTCTGCGTAGGGTATGGACGCCGCTGTGATGCTGGACTAACTCCGAGGGCACGTAGGGCAAAGAGAAGAGGATGGGGATTGAGAGCAAAAGGGGACTGGGGACTACTCGGACTAGGTTGTACAGAAGATACAAGAAGTCAAAGCTACCATCTAAGGTCGCTTCTACGTGCTACTTATACTCGTGAGGGGAGCTATTGGAACTCAGCTGAAACCCTAATACAACGGTCCTAGGAATACTGCGGAACTGCGGGGAGCACATGTCCGACACCACTGATGGTGGCTGAAACATACAGTCCATGGGCGCATCAAGCCACAGGGACGAGGCACGGGAAATTTGAGACAAATATAGTGACGGATCACAAACCAGGCACAATCGATAACACACATTCCAATCCAGGCACAAGCTCATCTGGACTCTTCTGGTGCAGTCTGGGCCAGGTCACGTGCCAGGGTCACGTGATGGGCAATGACGTCATCCGGCGCTAATCTTCCGGACCTTGGGGTGGATCTTGTGGGAACATGTACTGGGTTGCCAGTATGGCTGCGCGTAGGTGTAGCACACGACTTTGGTGGAACTTCCAGAGGCGTTCCCTAGCCTCAGCTTCCTTGGCTGCTATTGCGTCGGCGTCTAGGGCGTGTCAGGGGTTTGCGGGGTTCCAGGCGACGAATTGCACTGGAGACGAGTCACGTGGTGGCGTATCGGGGTTCGTCAGAGGACCGAACGTAACAGTCGACCAGTGCCTAGATGAGATGACCACGAGGCGACAGCATGCGCAAGATTGCATTAAACACGCGCAAAACCTTATGGCAAAGAAGGGAAGAAGCCGCTTTATTCCCTACATCGAAGGGGCCCAGGTCTGGCTGGAAGGAACGAACCTCAGAACCTTCTACCCCACTGCAAAACTAGCCCCTAAACGTCATGGACCCTTCCAAATCAAGAAGGTCTTATCAGCAGTGACGTACCAGTTGGAGCTACCAAGCATGTGGAAGATACACCCGGTATTCCATGCAAACCTCCTCACACCATATAAGGAGACGGAGCTGCATGGGGAAAACTTCCCACGTCCTCCCCCTGACCTCGTGGACGGAGAAGAAGAGTTTGAGGTGAAGCAAATCATGGGGTCGTGACTCCATGGACGCAGGCACAAACTGCAATTCCTAGTCAAGTGGAAGGGCTTTCCCATGAGTGACAGCTCCTGGGAACCAGCTGACCACGTCAAGCATGCGCCGGACGTAATCGCTGACTTCTATCGCCGCAACCCCACTGCTGACAGAGCAGGACGAAAGTTATAAAAGACAGCGAACACAGAACGGAACCCCATTGCTTAAAACATGTCCACTCCTCACACTGCCCCCACTAACGACTGACCACGCCCCCCCTCTGCCGTCATCATGGAATGGCTCACGGTCCCCTCACAGTCAGAAGGGATACCTACCCCGTTTATATCTCGAACACCCTACTCAGTCGTCCCCTCCCGACCTCCGACTCCCGTCTTAGCCTTAGCCCTCAACGTCTCCCCCAGTGGCCCCACACCACCACCATCATCCCCACCACCACTGGAACCCACCATTGCGCCATTGTTGGAGGCACCCCCAGGCCTCACACCAGTAGTCCCCATGTCACAGCTTGCCTCTGACCTCCCCCACCCGTACTCGCTGACGCCTGCCATACCCCCTCGTCGACTCCGACCGGACCCTCAGCTCACATCCTTGGATGACAACGAGGAACCGATCGATGAGGGGGATGACGAGGAGTTGGATGATCCTGGTCTCCCATTCTTCCTAAACGCCTCCGACACCCCGTACTTCTTCCCCCTGATGATCCCCCTCGAGGACGACGTCACTAAGGTTCAGGCAAAGTATATCTACTATCGCTGGGACTACCGTGAGATCGTCGGAACACTGGGAAGGGGAAAGCCCTGCTATTGCCAGGAAGTCTACCTGTCAACGCCACGACCCACTGCCATGCACCCCATCATCTCCCCACATCAGCTTGCCATCTTTAGTCCGCAAGATCCCCATGCCGTTACCATCAACAAGGTGCTGAGCAAACTCAAAAACCCCCGTCTATCGGCGGAGGTCGCGAGGTTGCAGCAGTGCCTCGGAGATAAGATTGCTCTGGATGCACGTCGAGCAGACTTGCATCGACTTGAGCTAGAAGCCACGCGAGATCAGTTTCATCTCGACGCCAAGCTGGAGGGCATCACCAAGCGCATGCAATATGCAGGAGCCATTCCCCTCATAACCGACAAGTTCGTGGAACTCACCACTCGCCCCATACGCCCCCACCATTATTTCCCGGAACTCCCCCTTGTGCCACGGCCTGGAGGGCCTGTGGAGATGCCACGACTCGTAGAGGGACCCAGTCGAACTCAGAAGCGGCGCAAGTGTTACTTGTGCAAGAAGCGGGGGCACAAGATGAGCGAGTGCCCCAACAGACCCCCGTCGGGTGTATGTACCTGGTGCACGAGCCGGGCCCACGCCTCTGAGAACTGCCTCATCCACCAACTCGCGCCCATCATGCCGGCCTTTGAGGAGCCCTCTGAGTGCCCTCACTGGTGCAGGAAGTGTCTGAGGTTCGATGCACGGCACGACGAGATCAAGTGCCCGCAGTACGAGGCATGTAGGAGGTGTGGGGAGCGCGGCAGGTATTTATTCCTTTGCCGACATGTGTGCCTGGTGGACGACTGGGACGATGAGACTAACGACCCCAGTGCTGATGTATATGATTACGTTGGCAGTGACTGAAGTCGTGGTGACTTCAGGTCTAACAGGGGGGTAATGTTATGATTTTCCCTTCTGTTCTCTTGGACGCTTCTGTCCCTTGCCTCTTACTTCCATACCCCACCTTGATACGCCCAGAACTCCTTATGCGCCCATCCGCTTCTGATGATCTCTTCACCGCACAACACGCCCTTACGCCCCCTTCCTTATATATCAAAGTTCATGGCGCTCCGGTCTCAGCTGACTCGCACATGACCCCACGCAATCACCATGTTTCTTACTATAGCCATGCTTTTGTTCTACTTTAGTTCAGAACCTGCGTATCGTGCCATATGTTTGCTGTGTACAAATATCCTGTACTAGTATATAAGTCGCACGCTACCTAGCTTGTACGGTAGACTTGACTTCTTGTGTAATACCACATCGTTGTCAATCCACGAATGACTTTACGCTCGCTGTTTCGCTTGAGCATGACTTTGGTTCGCCTTTTCGCTTGAACCCCAGAAATCCCCCAACTATCACCTACGTGTCTGAGGAGACCGTGTGGTGCTTATTCATCATTGAACTTGGTCTTAACCGACCGACTCGTATCCCATTACCTTGGCCTGAGTGACTTAGTGACGTGCATGTCGCACATAACATTCCTGTGGTAACATTACACCCCTGTTAGACCTGAAGTCGCCTCGACTTCAGTCACTGCTGACATAATCATATACGTCAGTGCTGGGGTTGTTAGTTTCATCATCCCGGTCATCCACCAGGCACACATGCTGCTGGAGGAACAAGTACCTCCTGCGCTCCCTGCACCGCCTACACGCCTCGTATTGCGGACACTCGATTTCATCGTGCTGCGCATTGAACCTTAAGCACTTCCCGCACCAATGGGGGTGCTCTGAAGGTTCCTCAAACACCGGTGTAATGGGTGCGAGTCGATGGATGAGGCAGTTTTCGGATGCATGGGCGCAACTAGCGCACCACACACATACTCCGGTTGGGGGTTTGTTAGGGCACTCACTCATTTTATGTCCCTGCTTCTTACACAGATAGCACTTGCGCTGCTTCTGGGTTTGGCTAGGGCCATCTACCAATCACGGCATTTCGAGTGGTCCACCAGTCTGTGGCACTAGGGGGAGCTCGGGGAAATAATAATGGGGGCATATGGGGCGTGTCGTGAGTTCGACAAACTTGTCAGTAATGAGGGGAATGGTGCCTGCATACTGCATGTGTTGGAACGTAATAAGTATGTAAGGCCCTTATCTATAGCAGTTACGACATTACTGCCAGTATGCTTTCCTATTACGGTAGTTAGGATACGTACTATACTGGGCGCAATTTGCCTCTGAGCGAAAAGAAGTCTCATGACTAAGTCGAAGTGGTAATTTACATCAGGCATATGTAAAAACGCGATATTGTGGACGCCTGTACTCATCACTTTTGCGCTTCCGGAAATGGTGGGGCCATAGGGTATATAATGCCTCCTATGGGGAGGGAGGTGAATACAGATTCACTCTCTTTCTCACTTGTGCACCCTCTCCACTCTATAGTCTCTCAACCTACTCAAAGGTGAGGACACCATTCCTGATAGCTGCGTGCATTGCTGCGCTTCAGGTTATGGGCCCTGCTACAGGGTTTGCCATTGCACTCTTTGATAGAGCTGCACCTTGGTCACCGCCCACCACAGTGTCACCTTTGAAAAGAGGGGACCCGTGTGGTTGTAGGGCACTAGACCTTAAGGAGGCTCCCTGGCTACTAGCAACCCAATATTGTACTCTAGAGGAGTACACAGACCAGACCGCTCACCTACCTAAACAAGGCCATGTGAACAACCTCAATTAAGTTTGAGGCGCTGCAAATGATAACCTTGGGGTGATGTTGAGCAGTTCTATATCGGCTAGAGCAGCTATCCGGCAGACTGCAAAAACCGGTACAACGTTATAGTATTGACCTTCGGGTCATATATGGGACTAATATTGGCTTTTTTATCTCGCTGAGTATTGTTATTATGGTAACGCAATGCTGACGTCCTTAAAGCCAACAGATCTATACTACCATGTCGTCCCAACTCACTACGCTTGTCCCTGTTTTCGATGGCTCTAACTGGGCCTCCTGGTCTACGCAAATTGTAACGTTACCACAGGAACGTTATGTGCGACGTGCACGCCACTAAGTCGTTCAAGCCGAGGTAACGGGACGCGAGTCAGCCGGTTAAGGCTAAGTTCGATGATGAACAAGCACTACACGGTCTCCTCAGACACGCGAGTGGTAATCGGGGGTTCTGGGGTTCAAGCGCAACGGCGAACCAAAGTCGTGCTCAAGCGAAACAGCGAGCCAAAGTCGTTCGTGGATTGACAACGATGTGGTATTACACAAGAAGTCAAGTCTACCGTACAAGCTAGGTAGCGTGCGACTTATATACTAGTACAGGATGTTTGTACACAGCAAACATATGGCGCAATACGTGGAGTTCTGAGTAAAAGCAGAACAAAGGCAGAACTATAGTAGGAAGTACAGTGATTGCGCGGGGTCATGCGGGAGTCAGCTGAGACCGGAGCGCCGTGAACTTTGATATATAAGGAAGGGGGCGTGAGGGCGTATCGTGCAGCGAAGGGATCATGGGGAACGATTGGGCGCGTGATGAGTTGTGGGCGTAATAAGATGGGGCATAGGAATAAGAAGTAAGGAACGAAGGCGTCCATGGGAAATAGAAGGGAAAATCGTAACACAAATGACCACTTTTTTCATGTCACAAGGGCTCTGGGGCTACGTTGCTGGCACCATCCCTCAACCTCCTGCTGCTGATGCCACTGATAGAGCGGCTTGGATGAAATGCGATGAGATGGCAAGGGGTAATCTTACCCTACGCCTTTCACCTGCTATTCAGCAGGCAGTCTCCGGAGCAACTTCTCAGGCGCTCTGGGACTCTGTGAAGGACTGGTACGGTGCGGTTTCTATGCCCCGCATCTACAAGGACTTCAAAGAAGCCATCTCTATCCGTTTCAACACTAATCAGCATCCCGCTCCTCAGTTCAAGAAGATGGCTGCCGCTTTTGCTCGTCTTGGAGCAGTCACTGTCGGTACTGGTGCTAACGCCACTACCCTTGCTATCCGCCCACAGCTGCAAGCCCTCATTGCTATGTCCGCTCTACCCCAGAAATGGGAGCACCTCATTCCTGTCATGTGCAATAATCTTGCCTTGGCAGATCTTCAGCTCACAACTGTATCGGCTTGTGTTGAGAGCCAATATGAGACTGAAACTAATCGCGGACAGCATAAGGCTGCTCATAACGTGCAGAAGCTTTCTGCCGTTAAGCGGAAGCGCACAGACCCTCGCTTCTCAAAGCAGGGTTCTTTGTCGCAGCAGCCTAGCACCCCCGGCCCGTCCACCCAGCAGCAGCCTAACAGGCAGCGTGGAGGGCGAGGTTCTGGAAGAGGCAAGGCTAAAGGGAAGGGCAAGGCACCTGCACGTGCTCCACAGCACTCGCATATTGCCTCTGTCGCCGCATTACCACCCCCTACTTCTCACAAGGTGACTCATATTGGGTCATCTGGTGTCACCACAAGGACAGAAGTCGAATCATCCTCTCCTCAGAGGACTTCGGGCTTCTTCCCTTCGGTCAATAAGGCATTGATGCTTGCTGAACGGCTGGATGTACCCGCTACAGTCCAGACTGTAAAGATGCTTGAGCAGCGCTTTGCTGATATTGACGTCCTTATGAAACCTCGTCTCGAGACGTTCATGGAAGAGGAATATGACTCCGATTTCAACATCGATATGACGCAGCAGCCTTCAGGCAGCGCTCAACCGATCATGAACACTGATGGACTTGATGACACCGAGATCTTTGGTGAGCATTCTAATGCTCTCCAAATTGACTTGTCGGATCTGACTGTAAGCAATGGGGGTTCTGATACAGAAAATCGTGCCCCCACACCTCCTTACGTCGACACTGCTTCCATTGTCGAAGCAACAGTCAGGTGGGCTACTACTGGCGAAAGCCGCTTCCCTCCTCAATCTCGTTCTAATGAACAGATTGAATCTATCTGGCGTAGCAACCAACAGTACCTTCGAGATAATGGCAGAGAAACACATCCTTATTTCAATGCCCTTGTCTCTCCTTCGGTCTCAATAGGCCACTCCTTGACTCCGGAGTCCTTCTTGACTGGCCGGGATACTGAGATCCTCAATTGGGGATCATGTGATGAAGAGTACGTCTTTTCTTCACTTTGTGCACCACGTGCTGATAACATTACAGAATTAGTCCCACCCCTAAGAAGACCAAGGGTTGGCATCTGTAATAGTATCGTATATCTACAAGAATCACATGTAGTAGCACCAAAGTCACTCAAAATGTACAATTCTAGTAGCGCTCTCCTCGATTCTTTTGAGTGTGAGCACAATGAGTACTTCAGTCAATGCGCTAAGTGTTTAGAGCATACTAAAAATATGTGGCTTCTTGATTCCGGAGCATCAGCGCACTTCACTAATCAACTTAGTGACTTTATTGACTATAAGCCAACTGCTCAGTCTGAAAAGATTCCTGTAAAGACTGCCGCTCATACTCTATATGTTGAAGGGACCGGAACTGTCTTGCTTGAGCATTACATCGCAGACAAACTCGTGACCACACGGGTATATCCAGTTCTGTACATCCCGAGAATGAGCACACGTCTTCTATCTATGGGAGTCTTCTTACAGCAAGGTTTGCGTGTTTTGGGGAATTCGCAGCATATTAACTTGCTACATAAAAAGAAAACAATTGTCCAATGTAAACCCCTTCTTCACAGACAATCGTTATATTGGCTAGATGCCTCTACATCCACTCTAACTGAGTCGCTTATTGCAAACCAGTCTGCATTATCTAATGTAGACTATGGCCTTATGCATCGTCGCCTCGGTCACCCATCTAAAGAGGTTCTAAGACGAGCTAAGGAAAACACTAAGGGCTTTCCAGAAGGGATTATTATTCCCACCTCTGATGTAATATGTCCTGGGTGCGCGCAAGGCAAAATGCCTGCTGTGTAATGTTACCACAGGAACGTTATGTGCAACGTGCACGTCACTAAGTCACTCAGGCTGAGGTCACAGATGAGAAGTAGTCGGTTAGGACTAAGCTCGATGATGAACAAGCACCACATGGTCTCCTCAGACACATAGGTGATAATCGGGGGTTTCTGGGGTTCAAGTGCAAAGGCGAACCAAAGTCGTGCTCAAGCGAAACAGTGAGCGGAAAGTCATTCGTGGATTGACAGCGATGTGGTATTACACAAGAAGTCAAGTCTACCATACAAGCTAGGTAGCGTGCAACTTATATACTAGTACAGGATGTTTGTACACAACAAACATATGGCACGATATGTGGGTTCTTAAGTAAAAGCGGAACAAAGGCGCAACTATAGTAGGAAACATGGTGATTGCACAGGGTCATGTGCAAGTCAGCTGAGCCCGGAGCGCCATGAACTTTGATATACAGGGAAGGGGGCGTAAGGGCGTATCGTACGGCGAAGAGATCATCAGAAACGGTTGGGCACGTGAGGAGTTATGGGCATAACAAGGTGGGGTATGGAAGTGAGAAGCAAGGAACGGAAGCGTCCAAGAGAAAAGAAGAAGGAAAATCGTAACATGCTGCCTCACATCCTCCGTCTGTTACAAGGGCTAAAGCCTCTTTCAATCAGATTCATTCCGATTTGAAAAGCTTCCCTATACCGTCATACCACAAATATAAGTATTTTATTGTCTTTTTTGACGATTATACTTCATTTGCATGGATCACTCTTTTACGGGATAAAGCCTCTGCTATTACTGCGTTAAAGCAGTGGCTTGCGTTAATTAAAAATCAATTTAACGCTACCATAAAAGAATGGATGTCTGATGCTGGCGGTGAATACAAATCAGATGCTTTCTTAAAGCACCTTAAGGATGCTGGCATAACAGTGCTACAGTCTGCGCCACATACGCCACAGCAGAATGGGCGCGCTGAGTGCTTTATGCGCACCATAATGGACAAAGCTCAGGCCATGCGCCTTGATGCCTGTTTACCACAGAGTTGGTGGGAATTTGCAGTCCAACACGCTGCACATTGTTACAATAGAACCCCCATAAGTCGCCTTCAATGGCAGACTCCTTACAAACTATTACACAATGAAGTCCCTGATATATTGCATCTTAGAGTATTCAGTTGTGGTGCCTATGTGCACATTCCAGAAGCTCGCCAGGTAAATAAACTTTCCCCTAAAAGCAAGCTCATGATCTACCTTGGTAGAGGACCTGGAATGAAGGCTGATGTCTTCATGCGCACACCGAACACCTTGTTCTATTCAGACAAGGCACTCTTTGATGAAGCTCTATTTCCTAGGTGTCCTAAAGACAATCCTAGACGTGAGCCCTGAGGTGTAACTCAGTTAGATGATACAGTTCCCCATGAGCTGTCTAAAGACCATACCACTCCTGGTGATGATGATGACCCACCACCTGAGCCTCCTATTATCAAAGGGAGAAGCACTCCCCAGCCGGCCACTGGACCCCCTCCTAGTACTCATACTAGAGGGATTGGATCGCAGCTACCTCTGCCTTTACCCCCTGACCCAGTACCTGGTCCTAGTGAACCTAGGCGATCAGGGCGTACAAGGAAATTAGTTACTTGTCCTGATAATGTCTATGGGGATAGGCCCCCTACTACAATTATTCGAGACATTGCGCGGATTCGCACATGGCGACAAATGACACAGCCGCAGCAGGGTAGCTCCCAGCAGCATCCATGTCAAGATCAGACGGTCTCAGGTGATGATCCTGAGCAAGCTGCTTCTGATTCTTCCAGTGCACAGAGTGATACTCTGCAGGATTCAGACGAAGTAGATCAGCAATTGCTGATCTGCCTAGCTCAGGAAGGGGGAGTCAAATTTCTAGATCTTCTGCTCACCAAAGCAGTCTCACCAGTGGATCTAGAGTCACCTGATACCTCTAATATTCGTGAATGGACCTATCGGGACATTCTTAAAATGCCAAGTGAACCTCAGGAGGAGTGGCATAATGCATGCCAAGAAGAGCTTGCTTCTCTTCGCAAACGCAAAGTCTATGATCTTGTTAACCCGCCGAAAGGCAGAAGGGTAATCAAGAATAGATGGGTATTTGACTTAAAGTCAGATGGCCATAAAAAAGCCAGGCTAGTTGCCAAAGGCTTTTCTCAGGTTGAAGGCATAGATTATGATGAAATATTCTCGCCAGTGGTACAGTTTGAGACTGTCCGGATGATGCTTGCGCTTACAGCGCTGAAGGATTGGCACATCTCTGGACTTGACGCCAAAACTGCCTTCCTGTATGGAGACCTTGACAAGGAACTCTACATGGAACAACCTGAAGGGTTTAAAGACCCTAGCCAACAAAATAAAGTCATGCGCCTTAGGAAAGCTATTTACGGACTTAAACAAGCTGCACTTGCTTGGTGGAGAGCGCTGGATAAGTCTATGAGCACCCTTGGCTGCACACGACTTCAATCAGACTCAGGTCTGTTTGTGGGACATAGTAATGACACTCCAAGTTGGAAAATATCATTGATGATCATCATTCACAACTTAATGAGACGTGTTAGAGACAGTTGTAGTCTCACCGACTCTTACGCAACCCTCACTTGATGCTCATCCCCAACGCTCATGAGGTTCTTGCTGTTTGCTTAGATGCGCTTTAATTAGCTGCACTAAGCAAGGGGGAGTGTTGGAACGTAATAAGTACGTAAGGCCCTTATCTATAGCAGTTACGACATTACTGCCAGTATGCTTTCCTATTACGGTAGTTAGGATACGTACTATACTGGGCGCAATTCGCCTCTGAGCGAAAAGAAGTCTCATGACTAAGTCGAAGTGGTAATTTACGTCAGGCGTATGTAAAAACGCGATATTGTGGATGCCTGTACTCATCACTTTTGCGCTTCTGGACATGGTGGGGCCATAGGGTATATAATGCCTCCTATGGGGAGGGAGGCGAATACAGATTCACTCTCTTTCTCACTTGTGCACCCTCTCCACTCTATAGTCTCTCAACCTACTCAAAGGTGAGGACACCATTCCTGATAGCTGCGTGCATTGCTGCGCTTCAGCATGCGCTTCATGATGCCCTGTAACTTTGCATCTAGGTGGAACTGATCCTGAGTAGCCTCTTGCTCCAGTCGGCATAGGTCCACCCTCCGTGCGTCCGGGGTGATTTTGTCCCCGAGGCACTGCTGCAACCTTGCAACCTCTGCCAACAGATGGGGATTTTTGAGTTCGCTCAGCACCTTGTTGATGGTGATGGCATGGGGGTCCTGTGGGCTGAAGATGGTGAGTTGGTGGGGAGATATGACTGGGTGCATGGCGGTGGGGTGTGGCGTCGAGAGGTAAACTTCCTGGCAGTAGCAGGGCTTCCCCCTCCCCTGAGTTCCGACAACTTCACGATAGTCTCGGCGATAGTAAATGTACTTCGCCTAGACTTTTGTGACATCATCCTCCAGTGGGATTAACAAAGGGAAGAAGAATGGGGTGTTGGGGGCATTTAGGAAGAAAGGGAGCCCAGGGTCATCTGACTCCTCATTATCCCCTTCATTGATGAGTTCCTCATCATCATCTAATGATGCAAGCCGAGGATCTGGTCGTAGTTGACGAGGGGGCACTGAGGGCGTCAGCAAGTACGGATGAGGCAGTTTAGATGCAAGCTGCGACATAGGGACAACCGGTGTGAGACCTGGTGGGGCTTCTAGGAGGGGAGCTACTGCAGGCTCTAATGGTGGTGGGGAAGATGGTGGTGGTGTGGGACTGGTGGGGGAGACATTGAGCGCTATGGCTAGGATGGGCGTAGGTGGTCAGGAGGGGATCACGGAGTATGGAGTGTGTGCTATGAATGGGGTGGGGATACCCTCTTCTTATGAAGGGATGGTAAGGCGCTTGAAGATCAGAGCAGACGGGGGGCGAGGTCTATCAGTGGCGGGAGCAGTGTGAGGGATGGTGGGAGTCGACATGTTGGTGGATGGAATTTTTTGTTCCTTACCCATCCTCTTTATAACTTTTGTCCTGCTCCGTCAGCCACAGGGTTTCGGCGATAGAAGTTGGCGATTGCATCAGGCACATGTTTGACGTGGTCAGCTGGTTCCCATGTGCTGTTGCCCATGGGAAAACCTTTCCACTTAACTAGGAATTGGAGTTTGCACCCTCATCTGTGGAGTCGTGATCCCATAACCTGCTCCACTTCAAATTCTTCTTCTCCGTCCATGAGTTCAGGGGGAGGGCGTGGGAAGTTTTCCCCATGCAGTTCTGTCTCCTTGTATGGTGTTAGAAGGTTTGCATGGAACACTGGGTGTATCTTCCACATGGTTGGTAGCTCCAACTCATACGTCACTGCAGATAAGGCTTTCTTGATTCGGAAGGGGCCATGATGCTTGGGGGCTAGTTTCGCAGTGGGGTAGAAGGTTCTCAAATTTGTTCCTTCTAGCCAGACCTGGGCCCCTTCAGCATAAGGGATGAAATGACTTCTCCCCTTCTTGGCCATGAGATTTTGTGCGTGTTTAATGCAGTCCTGCATGTGCTGTCACCTTATGACCATTTCATCTAGGTGTTGGTTGACCGACAGTACCGGTGTGGGTTTCGAGACCCATGTCATTCGTGGCTCCCATCCCATAATGAGCAAGAACGGGGAGTATTTTGTGGTTGTGTTTGGCCAGGAGTTGTGCGCAAACTGTGCCACTGGGAGCACTTCCACCCAGTTGTCCTGCTGGACGTTGCTCCAATGGCGCAAGTACTGTTCAAGCCACTGGTTGGTGCGTTCTGATTGGCCATCCGTTTGGGGGTGATACGTGGACGAAATGTTCTGTTGTATCCCAAGCATGCTGCACAGCCCCTTCATGAATGTGGACGTGAATTGTGGGTCTCGGTCTGTGATAAGTTTGCGTGGTATCCCATAGTGTGGGTAGACGTGTTGGAGGTATAACCATGCCACTCCTTCGGCCATAATGGTCTCGTGACAGAGTATGAAGATTGCGGCTTTCAAGCAGTTGTGGTCAATGATCGTGAGAATAGAGTCAAATCCCTGGGATGGGGGTAATTTGGTGATGAAGTCCATGGTGATGACTTCAAATAGCTCTGCTTTGGGGTTGGTAGATATAGGGAATAGGTGGGGTTTTTGTCGGTGAGGGTTAATTTTGTTGGCCTGACATACGGCGCATCCTTTAACATACTCTTCAATGTCTTCTCGTATGGTGGGCCACCAGTAGTTGCGTCATACTAGTTTGCACGTATTGGCAATTCTGGGGTGGCCCATGCTTGGAGAGTCATGAAAGAAGGCAATTACCCCCTGCTTAAGATCGTTGTCCCCAACAACAACTAATGCTTCATCTTTCCACCACAGCCCGTCATGTAGTTTGAGGTTGTGGTGTTCGGCCCATCGTGCAGCTTCTTCCTTGCCAGCATTCTGCACCACCCGGGACCAAATATCCATATCACATATTGACATTTGGGTGGCTCGGATAAACTGTTTGGCTGGTAGGACAACGACGTTGGTGTTATCCCCTTCGCCAGACTCATAGTCTGACCGCCTGGACAGGGCATCTGTGTGTGTGTTCTTTGTTCCTGCTACGTGCGTCAGGATGAAGTCGTATTCGGACAACTCCAGGAACTCTTGTGTGATTCTTTGGTTAAATTTTCGGGGTTCCTTCCAGTATTGGAGGTTGGCGTGGTCGGTGTGGATGATGATTTTATGGGGGATCCTACGAGGTATGTTCTCCATGCTCTTAGCGCCTTAACCACCACTAACAATTCCCAGTCGTAAATATCGTAGTTTCGCTCCATTTCGGTAAACAATTCGGAGTGAAAGGCTACTGGGTGGAACTTTTGGTCGGGGCCTAGCTGATTTAATACTGCCCCTATCATGACATTCGATGCGTCGACCTCTAGTTCGAATGGCTTTGTGAGGTCTGGGAATAGTAGCACTGGTTCTTTGCATATGCGCTTCTTGATGTCCTCAAAGGTGTTTTGCTGTGTGTTATCCCAGTGCCATTGGACATCTTTCTTTGTGAGGTCGTGAAGAGGTCGAGTGAGTTGGGAGAACCCTCGTATGAACCTTCAGTAGAAGTTGCAGAATCCTAGGTATGTGCAAACCTCCTTGAGACTCTTCAGAGGTTGCCATTCTCAGATTCCTCGGACTTTGACAGGGTCCATCCACAGTCGTCTGTGGCTGATGATGAGGCCAAGGTATTTGGTTTCATAGACCTCAAACTTGCATTTCTCCGGCTTCATGTAAAGGTTGTGTTCCTCACAGAGCCGTAATACATTGTGAAGGGTTTCCCAATGATGGTCTTTGTTGTTGGCAGTGGCGACGAGGATGTCATCCATGTAGACAATGACCTCATTTGTTAGGATGAGGTCGCGGAATATGGTGTCCATCATCATTTGGAAAGTGGAGGGGGAGTTTGTGAGGCCGAAGAACATAATGCGTGGTTCGAACAGCCCTTGATTGGTTTTGAATGCCACTTTCCACTCGTCTCTGTCACGGACGCGTTCATTTTCGCCTTTTGTGGATCATGTGACCTGCCATCACGTTCTCTAGTTAGTCACGTGAAATATCGTGCACCTTTCATCACGTGACCATGGGAAAGTATGTCCTTATACAGGACATCCCTTTATGGTCACATTCTATATGCGGACAGACTCTGTTGATTGGTAGATAAGGATAGAACCTTCTAGTACGCTCTAGATTACGCTTAGTAGGCATGTATTACGCACTGTATTAGGTTTTACTCAGCGACACGTCATACGTAGTCAGCCTTGATGACAGTGCATCAGTCAGCACTAAAAGATAAGGCTATTAATAGACACGATGCGTCAGCTCTTTAGTCATAGTTGATTACTTTACACTTAGTAACAGTGTTCAAGCTCCGACTTAATCTCAGCCGCAGTAGATACTTAAGCTTGCCTGTAGTGTCCTGAGTGGAACTTGTCCTCTTGGTTCTCCACTCAGGTGCGCATTCTTCTGTACTTCCTTACTCCTGCCTATCTAACTTGTCCTCTTGGTTCTCCACTCAGCCTGCCTTTGCGTGACACCGTGCCTTTGACCTTGTATAAAGGTCTATACGCTGACACATGCTCCGCATCGTTTGTAGGTTTTGGCGCATGATTTATCTCTGCACCGACGTTGAGTCTTCGCCCTTGACAGTTCACTCAACTCCCACTTGATTTGGTGTAGCCGATAGTCATACCGCTACAGTCTCCCTCCTGAATACGAACATTGTTATACCCCCATCAAATGTCGAGTTTTGAGTAAAGACGCGCATTTTGGATACGATCAACAAGTTTGGGGATGAGGGGGAGGGGGTAGTGGTTTTTCACAGTGAGTTCGTTGAGGCATTGATAATCTTGCACTGGACGCAATTTCCCATCCTTTTTCTTGATGAAGAAGAAGGGTGATGCGTAGGTGGACTTTAAAGGGTGGATATACCCTTTTTCGAGTTGCTTATTTAGGAAGGCTGTGAGTGCTTCCCCTTTGTTTGCAGTTAGGGGGTACACTTTACAATTGAGGGTGGCGGGGGCGTCAGGGAGTAATTCAATAGCATGGTCCCAGGCGCGGGACAGGGGAAAGTGATGTGACACTTCTTCACTGAACACCTTGTGGTGTGACCAATATTCTGGAGGAACCATTTCCTCAAATGTTCTGATCTGCCTTTTTGCTGCTTCCTGCTTCGCAAGTTCTGATGCAGTTGTTGTTTTTCGCAGGAAGGTAATACTTGGCTCCGGTTCTTCATTCACAACCTTTTCCCATGCCTCCTCGTCAAGCTCGTACGCCTCTAGGGCCCTAATAGCGGCTTCTATGGGCATGGCATCGCTCTGGAGGTTCAGGCTAGAGATCATGACTGGTTGGAAGTTCTTGTTCAATGTGGCATTTCTCCACTCTATCTCAGGCTCGAAGGCCGAGAACCAGGGGTAACCCAGGATCGCTTCGTCCTTTCCTAGGTTGGTAACCAGGAAATGAAGTGTCTTCGTGCGCCCCCCAGTCCACACTGCTAAATCGGTGTACTGGGTTATTGCGCCATCTCAGTTGTAGGCTCTGTCAACGTACCGTATGGTAATGGGGACTGAGACGGGTCATGTTCCGAGATGCGTTCGTTTGAGCAGCTCTGCACAAATAAAGTTGTCGGTTGCTCCAGAGTCCAGTAGGACCTGTCGTTCGGCCGTTGCATTTGCAGATTTGAAAAGAACTGGGATTCGCATGGATCAATATCTGCTATAATACACGTGTAGCGCCTTTGCCCAGGCCAACAGGTTCAGGCATTTGGAAAATCCTTTCCTCCAAAAAGCTTCTCCACCAAGAGGTCCCACACTTCTTTTGGTTGAGTGGCCAGCGCTGTGATCTGAGCGTCAGCCGCTTCATCATTCGACAGTACGCAGTTTGCTGATATGGCGACTTGAGTAATGAGGGGGGAGGTGATACTGCAGGGGTAGCGGAGATGGGAGGAGGTGCTCCTCTGTTGCTTGTGGTCTGAGCAATGTGAGTGCCTTTTTGTGGGCAATTACGTGACACATGACCTTTTTCCCCACATTGGAAACATCTCCCCTCCACGACCATCCTTTGCTTCTCAGCATCTGTGGGGGTTGCACGGGCTCTAGTGCAGCTAATGTCCATTGCGTTTGGGTCACGTGCCTTGTTAAGGGCCTGGACCCACTGGTCTCGAGTGTGACCTCCTCATTTTTTGCTTTGTCGGTTGCGTGTGAGATGGGGCTTCAACATGAGGTATTCAGCTTGCTGAAGCTGTGCCACTGCCTTCCATTGGTCCCATGTGACGGGGTGTTGGAAGTGTATCGCATTGATCATGAGGTTGTCAGGGAGTCCTGCCAGGAACTTTTCAATAACGTTGGCTTCATCTGGATTATAGCCAGCTTTTGCCACAAGATTTTGGAATTTCGTGATATATGTGTCGATGTCTTTGCCAATCATCTTTAATTTATCGATGTCCTGGTGTGCTCTGGTTCGTTTGGTGGTGTTGGTGTAGGCATTCGTGAACCAGTCAAGGACAGTGTTCCATAAGTTCTCTTCATTGTGCAGTACTCCTCCTGCTATCTGGGTATCCAGCCACGCAGTCTGTTCATCCACCCAATCGTCCACCAGATGTCCCCGCATGTACAAGAGGAAGGTCATGGCTCGTGAATAGGGGATTCTAAGCTGATCAACGGTCAGGTTCATTCCTCGATAAATTTGAAAGGATTGAAGAAAGTTTCAACTCTCCTCTCAATTTCCATCAAAGATGGGTGGTGGGTTGCCTCCAAGTTTGCCCCCTCCCAGTGCTGGTATTGCCCCAGGTGGGCCCACAGGGAGCGCACCTCCTCCTGGGGCACCACCTCCAGGGGCTCCACCTCCTGGACCACCTCCGCTGCCACCAGGGGCACCGCCACCTGGTGGGCCTCCACCACTACCATGTATGCCTCCACTAGGTCCAGTAGTTGGGCCACTGCCTGACCCCGTCATTGGCTGGGCACTAGAGCTATGAGTTGCTCTGCTCGTCTGAGCAGTTGATCGACCTCCTGTAGCATATGGGTCTCCACTGCCCGAGCTGGAGGCTCCCGCAGTAGTAAGGCTGGTGGCGACCTGAGTGTTGGTGGCCATCTCTGGCTGTATGGGAGTGAGGGTGGTTGATTCGTCTGGGTCAACGTTAATCCCAGTGATATTGGTTGACCCAAGGGGTCCTGCGCCGAATTGTGGAGGGACAGGTTTGTATGCATACCACCATCCTTGCTTTGGGTCGTAGTCAATGTAAGCCCAAATACGAAGATTGTTGAAGTAGTGGACTTGGTGGTATTCCTGGTTTTTGGTGTCAAAGATGAAATACCCCTCTTGGTTGTGGATTTCTTCCCAGATTACTGCTCCCTTTTCATGGCTGGAGAGTTTGTCAGTGGAGTACTGATTGATGTACTGTGGCTGAAATTTCGTGCGACTCCTACTAGTTGCCAGGGTTGCGAGAGACTTGACTTAATGTAACGTTACCACAGGAACATTATGTGTGATGTGCATGTCACTAAGTCACTCAGGCCGAGGTAATGTGAAGGGGAACAGTCAGTTAAGACTGAGTTCGATGATGCACAAGCACCACACGGTCTCCTCAGACATGCAGGTGATAGTCAGGGAATTCTGGGGTTCAAGCAAAAAGGCGAACCAAAGTTGTGCTCAAGCAAAAAGGGCGAGCATAAAGTCGTTCATGGATTGACAATGATGTGGTATTACACAAGAAGTCAAGTCTACCATACAAGCTAGGTAGTGTGCAACTTATATACTAGTACAGGATGTTTGTACACAACAAACATATGGCGCAATATACAGGTTCTGAGTAAAAGCGGAACAAAGGCATAGGTATAGTAAGAAACATGGTGATTGCGCGGGGTCATGTGCGGGTCAGCTGAGACCGGAGCGCCGTGAACTTTAATATACAAGGAAGGGGGCGTAAAGATGTATTGTGCAGCAAAGAGAACATCGGAAACGGTTGGGTGTGTAAGGAGTTATGGGTGTATCAAGATGGGGTATGGGAATAGGAAGCAAAGAACAGAAGCGTCCAAGGGAGAAGAGAAGGAAAATTGTGACATGGTTGGAATCTCGAGATCTTGAACTTGCAGGTCTTTGGTACATGGTCAGTGATGGCAAACGGCCAGTCGACGATGTCTTTAAGTAGAGGAAGAGGAGAGCTGATGCTCAAGCAAGGGGGTTCACAAGATGAGAGGGGAAAGGTATACAGGGACAACCTGTATCTGCTTTGGTCTACTGTAGGCTGGGATACTACAAGAAGTCAAGCTGAGGGATATCAGCGAGACCAGGGTACTACTTATACACATCCAGGGAGCTTTCAAGCTCAGCCTGAAGTCCAAAACTTAGTACATATCATCCAATCGGAAACAATGAAACACAAGTCAGGGACATACAGTCACAAGGTCAACAATGAGGCAGAAGTGAAATGGGGTCAGAAGTCCATCAATCAGTGGCTGAAACATACAGTAGCTGGGCACATCAAGCCACAGGCACAATCAAACAATCCATCAGAAACTAGGAACCATACAGTCCATGAGGCAGATCCAATCACAATCCAGGCACAAGCTCATCTGGATCCTTCTGGTGCGAGTCTAGACTGGGTCATGTGCCAGGGTCATGTGACAGGTGCTTGACATCTTCTTTGGCTATTCCCAGGGCACTTGCCAGCCTGGGTCTCGTTTGTAATATAGGAGGTTTGCAGGGTCTTCTCCTTCAGTTCTGGCAGCTGTCACCCATTCTTGTCAGTACAACTTGGTGGTGCTGCATGAGTCGGTGCTTGTCGAACGGGGTTCGGGGCAAGATGTAACAGGGGGTGTAAAGACATATTGTGTGGCAAAGAGATCATCTGAAATGGTTGGGCTTGTAAGGAGTTATAGACATATCAAGATGGGGTGTGGGAGTAAGAAGCAAGGAATGGAAGCGTCCAAGGGAAAGAAGAGGAAAATTGTGACATTACCCCCCTGTTAGACCTGAAGTCACCACAACTTCAGTCACTGCCAACATAGTTGTATACGTCAGCACTGGGGTCGTTAGCTTCATTGTCCCGGTCGTCTACCAGGCAAACATGTCGGTGAAGGAATAAATACCTTCCGTGCTCCCCACACCTCTGACACGCCTTGTATTGCAGACACTTGATCTCATCGTGTCGTGCATTGAACCTCAAGCACTTCCTGCACCAGCAGGGACGCTCGGAGGGTTCCTCAAACGCCGGTGTAATGGGCGTGAGTCGGTGGATGAGGCAGTTTTCAGATGTGTGGGCCCGACTTGTGCACCATACACACACACCAGATAGAGGCTTGTTGGGGCACTCACTCATCTTGTGTCCCCGCTTCTTGCACAGGTAGCACTTGTGCCACTTCTGGGTTCAGCTAGGACCATCCACTAAATGTGGCATCTTGAGTGGTCCTCCGACTCATGGTACAAGGGGAAGCTCAGGAAAGTAGTGGCGAGGGCATACGGGGCGTGTAGTGAGCTTGACAAATTTGTCAGTGATGAGGGGAATGGCACCTGTGTACTGCATGCGCTTTGTGATGCCTTGTAACTTAGTGTCCAGATGAAACTGGTTGCAAGTGGCTTCCTGCTCGAGCTGGTGTAGATCCACTCTCCGCGCATCTAAGGCGATTTTATCTCCGAGGCACTGCTGCAACCTCGCAACCTCTGCAGACAGGTGGGGGTTTTTGAGTTCGCTCAGCACCTCATTGATGGTGATGGCATGGGGATCCTGTGGGCTAAAGACAGCGAGTTGGTGAGGGGATATGGCTGGGTGCATGGCAGTGGGATGTGGTGTTGACAAGTAAACCTCCTGACAGTAGCAAGGCTTCCCCCTCCCCTGGGTTCCGATGACTTTGCAGTAGTCCTGGCGGTAGTAAATATACTTCGCCTGGACTCTTGTGATGCCATCCTCCAGTGGGATCAGTAGGGGAAAAAAGAATGGGGTATCAGGGGTGTTCAGGAAGAACGGGAGTCCAGGGTCGTCCGACTCCTTGTCACCTCCCACATTGACTGGTTCCTCATCATCATCTAATGATGTGAGCTGAGGATCTGGTCGTAGTCGATGAGGGGGTGCTGCAGGCGTCAGCAAATAGGGGTGGGGCAGTTCAGACGCTAGTCGTGACATAGGGACGACTGGTGTGAGACCTGGAGGTGCTTCCAGAAGAGGGGCTACCATGGGTTCGAGCGGTGGTGGAGAGGATGGTGGAGGTGTGGGACTGGTGGGAGAGACATTAAGTGCAATGGCCAATACGGGGGTCAGGGGTCGTGAAGGGATAACGGAATGTGGAGTTTGGGATATGAACGGGGTTGGGACCCCCTTAGACTGTGAGGGGACTGTGAGCCGTTCGAGTATAAGGGCGGAGGGAGGGCAAGGGCGGTCGTTAGCAGGGGCAGTGGTGGATGGAGTAGTCATGGTTCATGTTGTAGTTCTTTCATCCTCAGGTCCTCATTTTATAGCTTTCGCCCCACTCCATCAGCTGTAGGGTTGCAGCGATAGAAGTCAGCGATTACTTTGGGCATGTGTTTGACGTGGTCAGCGGGTTCCCATGAACTATTGCTCATGGGAAAGCCCTTCCACTTAACTAGGAATTGAAGTTTGCACCCTCGTCCGTGGAGCTGTGACCCCATGACCTGCTCCACTTCAAATTCTTCTTCTCCATCCACGAGTTCAGGGGGAGGGCATGGGAAGTTCTCCCCGTGCAGTTCCGTCTCCTTATATTGTCACGTGCGCGTGACACCGTGACACGTGACCAAGACGGAGTTAACCCGGAGAATTGACGTGGCTGCCAGCGCATGAGTCTCACTAAGCAAATAGCCTCTTTACCAGAAAAACAGTCCCGATAAACACCAGTCTGTACGAGTATATAAAGGCCTGTAGTAGTAGCCTTGTCTCCTTGTCTCAGTTTCGTTTACCGTTTGAAATCCAAGACCGTTGTCTGCTCATCTTGAGTGCGACTGCGTCGACCCGTTCATCTCGTTCATTCTCTAAGTGGACTTAACACGTCCGCTCTTCGATCCTCGTTGTGAACTCTAAACTTATCTACTATCAGAGTTCATCGTTGAGTCCGCCCTAAACCCCCGGGCGTAACGCCGAACATTCCTCGTGGAACGTAACAAAAACTGAGACCTACCCACCGAACCCGCGCTCGCTGTGCGCGGCCCGAACCTAAGACCTACGCGGCACGGACAGAGAGGCCAGTTGAGTAGCCTCCGCAGAGCCAACCTGGAGCCAGCGCAATCGACGCTGTTCACCCCGAAACCCTCTCCTGAGCGCGCCTATATCGAACCCGCTCTCGACCCGGAGGATTACACTGAACGACGCATTGTCGTACGAAGGACTAGCCCAAACATCAACAATCTATCTGGAGGCGGAAGCTTCTGGGAATCCGGCAGAGGCTACAGACTAATTGCTGGGGACCGACAAGCTATCGACGTCGAGTTCTTTGAGACTGAAGACACTTGGTACGAAGTCTACGGCGAAGGACGGGACTGGTACACCCATAACTCTAGTCGAGTTGAAAATCCGTCTCTGTGGGGCTTGAGAACTCTAGGCCATACGACAAACGACCCGCATACTTGGCGGACACGCGCTCAGAAAGACTCTAGTTCGTCATCATCTGAGCAGGACACAGCAAAAAGACACACTCGCTCAAAGATCCTTCCTCCAGTTCCCCCGATTACCTCCTACTTCACTTCACTACCCCTGACAATGACTACGAGAGCGACACCCGAAACTGGAAGCCTAAAAGGGCAGCCTCCGAAGGAGTTCACCGGAGATCGACAGAAAAGCGTACAGTTCCTGCGCGAATTCCATCAGTACAAACGAATCAACCGAAACCATGAACTTATGGTAATACCCTACTCCCGAGTCGGCCTAGCCTTGTCCTACATACGGGGGCCTACTGTCGACGACTGGGTAGATAAAGTCAGTCGGGAACTAGATGCTAGCGTAACCACTCAGGTCCCTAAGCTCGATGAAAGTGACGAATCCCTCTGGACCACGTTTGAGTCTGCGTTCAAAGCTGCTTGGACTGACACGTTGAGCGAACAAAACGCACATCAACAGCTCATCTCACTCACCATGAAAAACGACGACGTCGACTCTTACATTGCCATGTTCGAACGCCTAGCTAAAGCTGCGAACTGGGATCTCGACGCCAGCGGGACCCTCGAATTCTTCCGCAGAGGCCTGAAAAAGGGACTCCTGATCGGATGCCTACGTCGCCCAAAGATGCCTAAAACGATGAAGGAATGGCAAGAGGCGGCTCGGGAAGAGTCGCAACGATTCCGCACCATTACGAACGCTATCGCACAAATCAATGGAGGGCGGGGGATACCACAGACCGGCCCCACGCAGACCCCGAAACCGGCACGTACTCACGGTGCTAATAGCCAAGTAGTCCCCATGGACGTGGACAACGTCCAGACGGATGGAAAACCAGCTTGGCAGCGCAAACGAACTCCGGAGGAGAAAGAAAAGTGTCAGAAAGAAGGACGGTGCTTCCGTTGTATGGCTCAAGGACATCTATCCAACAAATGCCCCAAGAAAGGCCAACCCCAGAAGGTCAATAATGTGACTACCACAGAGAAAAAGGAAGACGGAGCGCCACCTTCGGTTGACACCGCTCGGGACCTCCTACTCAAATTGGGCTCTGCTGAACGGCACACACTCATATCGACGCTCCTCCTCGACACTGCATCTGACGATACAGAAGAAATCAACGTGCTTCAAAGTGTCAGAGAAAATTCGCTCACCTTCTACGCTGATGTCGTCGGAACCAACCAACACCTCTCGGTCCTCTTGGATACAGGGGCCTCGGGAAATTTTATCGATCAAACAGCCGTTGCGCTGTTCGGGTTTGTTACGACCCCTATCGAAAGAATCGATGTCCGAAACGCCGACGGATCAGCCAACACGAGCGGAGCCTTGACCCGGCAGTGCCTCCTCACGCTGCAAGATGGGGGAGAGAAACATACAGTGCAGTTCTTCATTACGAACTTAGGGTCTTGCCGAATGATCTTGGGACTCCCCTGGTTTGAGCTTCGAAACCCCGCCATAGACTGGGTGAAGAAGACGTACGGTGGAGGACCCTTCAGGATCGAACAGCAAAAGACAGAAATCAACGAGACCGTAGCTCAGCAAATGGCGATAGCCAGTGGGAGTGGAGCCAACGAGGGCATAGAACTGCCAGACGCTTATTCGGATTTTGCCGTAGTATTCTTGGAGGCGGCCGCGCAACGGTTCCCACCCAGTCGCGAGGACGATCACGCAATCGTACTAAAAGAGGGGGCTCCTACTAGTCTCGGAACAAAGTTGTATCCTATGCACATTTCTGAAATGGAACACCTTCGCGCTTTCCTGACCGAACACCTGAGTAAAGGATACATACGAGAATCCAAATCACCCTATGCATCACCATTATTCTTCATTAAAAAGAAAGATGGAAAGCTCAGACCGGTTCAGGATTACAAAGCCCTCAACGCCTGGACAGTACGAGACGAATACCCACTGCCGCTGATCGAGGGTATCCTCACGTCATTAGGGAACAAAAGCCTATTTACCAAGTTCGACATAAGATGGGGATATAATAACATCCGAATCAAGGATGGAGATCAGTGGAAAGCGGCGTTCAAAACGCCTCTCGGGCTGTTCGAACCCATGGTCATGTTCTTTGGATTAACAAATTCACCGGCTACGTTTTCCCGGGCGATGAATAGGATGTTACGATCCCTACTCGACAAGTACCCCGGCGAGCTCTACGTCTATATGGACGATGTGCTGATCGCTACGGAAGGGAACATCGAGCGACATCGAGAAATCGTGCGAGCTGTGCTCGAGGTATTCATTAGGGAAAGCTACTTCCTGAAACTATCGAAATGCGCATTCGAAACACACGAGGTCGACTATCTCGGTATGACAATCAAAGGCGGAGTTATCCGAATGGGAGATGATAAGGTTAGCGGACTGCGGGACTGGCCCAAGGAATTGTCTACCATCAGGCAAGTCCGGTCCATGCTGGGGGTCCTCAACTACCAACGACCTTTCATCCCGAGATTCGCTGAAATAGCCAGACCATTGAATAACCTCTTAAAGAAAGATACTCCTTTCACATGGACCAAGGAACATACGAAAGCACTGACTGAGTTACTGCGAATTGCGACAAGTCGACCGGCATTGCGTCAGCCGGATCCCTCGCTTCCCTACGAACTACAGACAGACGCGTCAGCCTTTGCATCGGGGGCCATACTAACACAAAAGGACCCGCGGGGAAAGCCCCAAGCCGTGGGATATCTATCCAAAACCTTCTCGGACGCTGAGAGGAATTACGACGTGTACGATAGAGAGTTCCTCGCCCTGGTCCGTGGACTGGAACACTGGCGTCACCTCCTGGTGGGCAGCAAATTCCCGATCGACGTCTACATCGACCATGCAAATCTGCTACATTACAGACACCCGCAGAAGATTAGTAGACGCGTTGCCAGACTAGTAAACGTCCTGGCCGATTACAATCTCAGGCTGATCCATAGACCGGGCACTCTATTGCAAGCTGACCCACTATCTCGTCATCCAACGTACGCTCCAGATGGGGACGGCGACAACGCCAATGTCTTGGTCCTCCCGCAATCCTTATTCGTCAAACTCATATCGATCACTACCCTCGACGATCGCCTCCGCGCCGCGCAGACAGCGCATGCGGCTACCCTGACCGATCTAGTCACGAAAGGAGTTATTCGCTCCGAAAACTCGCTGTACTTCCGCGACTCCCGCCTCGTCATCGTGGACGATGTGGACCTTAAGAGGGGGGTGATTTCATCCTTTCACGACACTCCGACAGCGGGACACGCGGGAATCACCAAAACACTGGACGCGATACAGGGACACTACTGGTGGCCCAAAATGAAACAAGACGTAAATGACTACATAACGGGATGTGCCCTCTGCCAAGCAAATAAAAACATACCGAACCGACCTAGAATCCCGCTGACCCCGATCACGCACGAAGAAGCACAACTACCGTTTCAAACGATCGCCATGGACTTCATAACTAAATTACCGATCTCAGAAAAGCACGACACGATATTGACGATCTCAGATCAGGGGTGTACCAAGTGTAGCATCTTCATCCCGTGCTCGGAAAAGATCGATGCGATGGGAGTTGCGCGACTTTACCTCGAAAAAGTACTCCCTCATTATGGACTACCATGGAAAGTCATATCGGACAGAGATCCACGCTTCACTGCCAGAGTGTTCAAGGAGATCATGAAGATACTAAGAATCGAGCAGAATCTGAGTACCGCTTACCATCCGCAGACAGACGGTCAGTCGGAACGGACCAATCAGCGACTGGAGCAGTACCTCCGTATTTTCGGCAATCACCGAGACGACTGGGCACGATGGCTGCCAATAGCGCAATACACACTTAACGCATGGAAGTCGGAAACCACGAAACACACCCCTTTCGAACTACTCTTCGGATTCACCCCTAGAGTTCATCAACCAACCAGTTGCAAAACAAATTCAGAAGCGGCGACGGAACGACTGCAGCGATTAGCAGATGTCCGAAAGGTGGCCGCTGAAGCGATGAAACGAGCGCAAGAATCGTGGGTCAACGATGTAGACTACGAAGGGTATAGCGTCGGAGACAAAGTGTGGTTAGAAGCTAAAAACCTGAAGACGACTCACCCCACCGCCAAATTGGCCCCGAAGAGATACGGGCCATTCCTGGTGGCAAAGGTCCTGTCTAAGGTAGTATATCAGCTGGCCCTCCCGATCCGGTGGAAAATACATAACGTCTTCCACGCCTCGTTACTCCTCCCGTATAAGGAAACGAAAATGCACGGAGGAAATTTCGAAGAACCGCCTCCGGACATCATCGATGGGGAAGAAGAATGGGAAGTAGAAGAAATACGTGGGGAGCGGCGCGTCGGTAGAGCGCGGAAGCTTCAATATTTCATTCACTGGAAGGGGTATTCAGATGCTCACGACAGTTGGGAGTTGGCCTCCGACGTGCACGCACCAGACCTAGTTCAAGAATATAAAGACAGGAGGAGGGGAGTGCAAATCAACGCCATCGAAATGGATCCCTTCGGTTACAGCTCCCGTCATCCCCCCCTACACTACCGCGTCCAACATTGGGAACTGTCCTCCGTCGACACTGACTTCATTGAACGACAGGTGGAAGCATGGTCTTGGGTAGCCAACGACCACGACGCGCGGGCGGACACGCCTCGTACTAGGGATGACTCGTTCGGTTACGCATCATACAGAGAACCTGATGGACGCTGGCGACGACACTCTAGGGCTCGCGCTAATCGTCGTGAACGGCTGCAGCGCGATAAAGTCGAGGAACTCGTAGCTGAGTGTATCAGGGTTCACGGTGTCTATCCCGACGACGTCCCTCCCCCGATTGTCTATCCAGAGCTTACGCCGTCACCTGTCCTGCCGCCGTCTACCGCTGCCCCGAGTACCGTATCTTCGATCCCCACCACTCGTCCCGGTGCCTCCAGCACGAGGACTGAAGCCCTGGACCTCCGACCTGCGTATACCCCGGCACCCGAGCACCCGGGTCCGGGCTGGAGGGTTGTGCGCCGGAACGAACCCTACGCATTCGAGATCCCCCTCGAGAATGGAACCCGGAGGCAGATAACGTACATCAGGTTCGCTATCAATCAACGCGAGCAGCCGGTGATCTTGGGGACCAAGGGGCTCAATAAACCTCAGTATTTTAAGCCGCTCCACGCCCTCCCTATGCCCCCCAGGACAGAAGCCGGGACGCCGGAGGGACACTCACTTGCCCTGTTTTCCGACGACCATCCATCCCGACATGAGGTAGATCGAGCCATAGCATTGGTAGCGGACCCTGGAGCAGCAGGAGACGTTCATCGTTTCAGGCTATCAATGCGGAGGAAGCAAGATTTGTTCGTGCGAATGCGCAATTTAGACATCGCGTGGAATGATTGGTTGGCGGAGGCGGAGGGGATTGACTCTCGTATACGCGCTTCGAACATTACGTCTCGTATCTACCCCTATCTCCCCCAACCTTTACCTCGTGGATTAGATGTCTACCACATTACTGAACTTCACTCCAACAACAGGTGCTTCTGAGCGCACATGGACCACTTAGACGGCCTCGCCCCGCTTCCCGTCCCTCCGCCCCGCGCCAGGGAATCGACGGTGACCCGAGACCCGCGCGTCGCCCGACCGATGCTGCATGATGAAGAAGTCCGCGGGACCATATGTCTCTACTGTAGCGGGGGACATACGGCGCGGTATTGCCCAAGACCCCATGTCCTGTGCGGGGAGCATTCGACGCGCTGCCACGTCCCGGTTCATCACGCAGGGTTCGGAACGCCGTGTCCGGCCCGTATCTTACACTCCCCCCGACCTGAACCTTACGACCGAATCAATCCGGACAGGATGCGACGCATTGACGAGATGGCGCGCGGAGCGCTTGAGCCTAGAGAGGGGGCTGTGTCACGTGCGCGTGACACCGTGACACGTGACCAAGACGGAGTTAACCCGGAGAATTGATGTGGCTGCCAGCGCATGAGTCTCACTAAGCAAATAGCCTCTTTACCAGAAAAACAGTCCCGATAAACACCAGTCTGTACGAGTATATAAAGGCCTGTAGTAGTAGCCTTGTCTCCTTGTCTCAGTTTCGTTTACCGTTTGAAATCCAAGACCGTTGTCTGCTCATCTTGAGTGCGACTGCGTCGACCCGTTCATCTCGTTCATTCTCTAAGTGGACTTAACACGTCCGCTCTTCGATCCTCGTTGTGAACTCTAAACTTATCTACTATCAGAGTTCATCGTTGAGTCCGCCCTAAACCCCCGGGCGTAACGCCGAACGTTCCTCGTGGAACGTAACATATATGGCATTAGTAGATTTGTGTGGAACACTGGATGTATCTTCCATGTGGTCGGCAACTCCAACTTGTATGTCACCACCAATAAGGCCTTCTTGATTTGGAATGGGCCATAACGTTTGGGGGCTAGTTTTGCAGTGGGGTAGAAAGTTCTCAAGTTCGTTCCTTCTAGCCAGACCTGGGCCCCTTTGGCATAAGGGATGAAACGGCTTCTTCCCTTCTTAGCCATAAGGTTTTGCACATGTTTGATACAATCTTGCGCATGCTGTTGCCTCGTGGTCATCTCATCCAGATGTCGGTCGACTGATGGCACTGGGGTGGGTTTTGAGGCCCATGTGGTTCGTGGCTCCCATCCCATGATGAGTGAGAATGGGGAGTGTTTTGTTGTAGCGTTTGGCCAGGAGTTGTGTGCAAACTGTGCCACTGGGAGGGCTTCTGCCCAGTTGTCTTGTTGCATGTTACTCCAATGATGCAAGTACTGCTCCAGCCATTGGTTTGTGCATTTGGACTGACCATCCATCTGTGGGTGGTATGCGGAGGAGATGTTCTGTTGTATGCCAAGTGTGCTACATAGCCCCTTCATGAATGCAGATGTGAAACGTGGGTCTCGGTTGGTAATGAGCTTGTGTGGTATCCCATAGTGTGGGTAGACATGTTAAAGGTATAGTCGCGCTACTCCTTCAGCTGTGATGGCTTCGTTACAGGGTATGAAGATCGTGGCTTTTGAGCAGTCATGATCGGTGATTGTGAGGATAGAGTCGAATCCCTGGGATGGAGGTAATTTGGTGATGAAGTCCATAGCGATGACTTCAAATGGTTCCACTTGTAATGTTACCACAGGAACGTTATGTGCGACGTGCATGTCACTAAGTCGCTCAGGCCGAGGTATCAGGATAGGAGATAGTTGGTTAAGACTAAGTTTGATGATGAACAAGCACCACACGGTCTCCTCAGACACATAGGTGATAGTTGGGAAATTCTGGGGTTCAAGTGCAAAGGCAAACCAAAGTTGTGCTCAAGCAAAAAGGGCGAGCGTAAAGTCGTTCGTGGATTGACAACGATGTGGTATTACACAAGAAGTCAAGTCTACCGTACAGGCTAGGTAGCGTGCGACTTATATACTGGTACAGGATGTTTGTACACAACAAACATATGGCGCGATATACGGATTCTGAATGAAGATGGAACAAAGGCATAGCTATAGTAAGAAACAGGGTGATTGTGCAGGGTCATGTGCGAGTCAGCTGAGACAGGAGTGCCGTAAACTTTGATATACAGGGAAGGGGGCATAAAGATGTATCGTGCGGTAAAGGAATCATGGGAAACGGTTGGGCGCGTAGGGAGTTAGGGGCATATCAAGGTGGGATAGGGAGTTAAGAAGCGAGGAACGAAAGCATCCAGAGGAAAAGAAAGGGAAAATCATAACATTACCCCCCTGTTAGACCTGAAGTCGCCATGACTTCAGTCACTGCCAACGTAGTCATACATGTCAGCGCTGGGGTCGTTAGTCTTGTCGTCCCAATCGTCCACCAGGCACACATGTCGACGGAGGAATAAATACCTCCCACACTCTCCACACCTCCGACACGCCTCATACTGTGGGCACTCAATCTCGTCGTGCCACGCATCAAACCTCAGACACTTCCCACACCAGCGAGGACGTGCAGAGGGTTCCTCAAATGCCGGGGTGATGGGTGCGAGTCGATGGATGAGGCAATTCTCAGATGCATGAGCTCGACTTGTGCACCATGTACACACCCCAGATGGAGGTCAGTTGGGGCACTCACTCATTTTATGGCCATGCTTCTTACACAGGTAGCACTTCTGCTGTTTCTGAGTGCAACTGGGCCCATCCACGAGGCGGGGCATCTCTATGGGCCCCCCAAGACGTGGTACAAGGGGGAGTTCAGGGAAGTAGTGGCGGGGGCGTGTGGGACGAGTGGTGAGTTTGACAAACTTGTTGGTGATGAGGGGAATAGCGCCTGTGTACTGCATGCGCTTCGTGATGCCCTGCAACTGGGCATCCAAGTGGAACTGGTCCCATGTGGCTTCTTGCTCGAGCCAATGCAGGTCTGCCCGGCGTGTGTCCAGAGCAATCTTATCCCCGAGACACTGCCGCAATCTCGTGACCTCTGCCGACAGGCGGGGGTTCTTGAGTTCGCTCAGCACCTCATTGATCATGATGGTGTGGGGGTCTTGCGGGCTAAAGATGGCCAGCTGGTGAGGGGAAATGGCGGGGTGCAGGGTCGAAGGATGGGGTGTCGACAGATAAACTTCCTGGCAGTAGCAGGGCTTTCCCCTTCCCTGAGTTCCGATGATCTCCCAATAGTCATGGCGATAGTAGATGTACTTCGCCAGGACTTTCATGACATTGTCCTCTAGTGGAAGCATAAGGGGGAAGAAGAATGGTGTGTCAGGGGTGTTAAGAAAGAAAGGGAGGCCAGGGTCGTCAGACTCCTTGTCATCCCCCTCATCAATCAGCTCCTCATCGTCATCTAAGGATGTGAGCCAAGGGTCTGGTCGTAACCGACAAGGGGGTACAGCAGGCGTCAGTGAGTATGGGTGAGGGAGGTCAGATGCTAGTTGCGTCATCGGGACAACAGGTGTAAGGCCCAGGGGTGCCTCCAACAATGGTGCTACTGCAGGTTCTAGCGGTGGTGGGGAAGATGGTGGTGGTGTGGGATCAGTAGGGGAGACATTAAGTGCTATGGTGAGGACAGGGGTTGGGGGTCGCGAGGGGACTACCGAGTATGGGGTTCGTGCCACAAATGGGGTGGGGATCCTGTCTGACTGAGAGGGGACTGTGAGTCATTCGAGGATGATTGCTGACGGGGGACGGGGTTGGTCGGTTGCTGGAGCAGTGTTGTGAGAGATGGGAGTCGTCATGGTAAGTGAGGGTGAGGAGATCATTTCCCATTTGCCTGTGTCTTATAACTTCCGTCCTGCTCCATCAGCTGTTGGGTGTCAGTGATAGAAGTCGGCGATTACAGCTGGCGCATGTTTGACATGGTCAGCTGGCTCCCATGTGCTGTCACTCATGGGAAAACCTTTCCACTTGACTAGGAAGTGGAGCTTGCACCCTCGTCCATGGAGCCATGACCCCATGATCTGCTCCACTTTGAATTCCTCTTCTCCGTCCACAAGTTCAGGGGGGGGGCGTGGGAAGTTTTCCCCATGCAGCTCCATCTCCTTATATGGTGTCAGGAGGTTTGCGTGGAACACTGGGTGTATCTTCCACGTCGCCGGTAGCTCCAACTTGTATGTTATGTCTGATAGGGCCTTCTTGATCCGGAATGGACCATGACGTTTGGGGGCTAGTTTCGCTGTGGGGTAGAAGGTCCTCAGGTTCATCCCTTCTAGCCACACCTGGGCCCCTTTGGCATAAGGGATGAAGCGGCTTCTTCCCTTTCTGGCCATAAGGTTTTGCGCATGTTTGATACAGTCTTGTGCGTGTTGTCGTCTTGTGGTCATTTCGTCCAGATGCTGGTCGACTGATGGGGTAGGAGTGGGTTTCAAAACCCACATGGTTCACGGTTCCCATCCCATAATGAGTGAGAATGGGGAGTGTTTTGTCATAGCATTTGGCCAGGAGTTGTGTGCAAATTGCGCTACTGGGAGGGCCTCTGCCCAGTTGTCCTGTTGTATGTTGCTCCAATGGTGTAAATACTGTTCCAGCCACTGGTTGGTTCGCTCCAACTGGCCATCTGTTTGAGGATGATATGCTGAGGAGATGTTCTGTCATATCCCAAGTACGTTGCACAGTCCCTTCATGAATGCAGACGTGAATCGTGGGTCCCAATCAGTGATGAGCTTGCACGGTATCCCATAATGTGGGTAAACATGTTGGAGATATAGTCGTGCTACTCCTTCAGCAGTAATAGTTTCATTGCAGGGTATAAAGATCGCAGCTTTTGAGCAATTGTGATCGGTGACTGTGAGGATGGAGTCGAATCCTTGGGATAGAGGTAATTTGGTGATGGAGTCCATGGTGACGACTTCGAACAGTTCAGCTTCTGGATTGGTGGATATGGGGAATAGGTGGGGTTTTTGTCAGTGAGGGTTGATTTTGTTAGCCTGACATACAGTGCATCCCTTAACATATTCTTTGACGTCTTCTCGTATTGTGGGCCACCAATAATCACGTTGTACTAGTTTGCGCGTATTGGCAATTCCAGGGTGGCCCATGCTTGGAGAGTTGTGAAAGAAAAGCGATTACCCCCTGCTTAAGATCATTGTCCCCAACAACGACAAGTGCTTTGTCCTTCCACCACAGCCCATCATGTAATTTGAGGTTGTGGTGTTTGGCCCACTGCACGGCCTCTTTCTTTCTGGTGTTCTGAGCCACCTGAGACCAAATATCCATATCACATATTGACATTTGGGTGGCTCGGATAAACTGCTTGGCTGGTAGAACAATGATGTTGGTATTGTCCCCTTCACCAGATTCATAGTCTGACTGCCTGGACAGGGCGTCTGCGCATGCATTCTTTGTTCCCGCTACGTGCCTCAGAATAAAGTTGTATTCTGATAACTCCAGGAACTCTCGTGCGACTCTTTGGTTGATCTTCTGGGGCTCTTTCCAGTATTGGAGGTTAGCATGGTCAGTATGGATGATGATTTTGTGGTGTGATCCGACAAGGTATGTTCTCCATGCTCGTAGCACCTTGACCACTGTTGCGCGGGCTCTAGTGCAGCTAATATCCATGGTGTTCGGGTCACATGCCTTGTTAAGGGCTTGGACCCATTGGTCTCAGGTGTTACGGTCGGAGCTTCGTGGACTCACATTACGGTACGAGGATTGAAGTGGACACTTACTATACGGTTATGACTATGATAGTAAGCGAGTATTAGTCATGGACCTTTCGTATCAGTCAGCACGAGTTGTACTAACATGTGATAGTTGGTATGACTCGGTACTAGGATAGCTGTAGTAGGGTTCGAGCTACTTACGCTACGGGACAGTACTTAGAGAGGAGCTTTAAAGCTACCTCTGAAATATGTATAAATAGTGGCTTCGCGAAGACCAAGAAGAGCATCTTGGTCTTCTTCTCAATACCACTCTTTCATTCGTCTCTTGTCCCAAGTCCTGCTTCCCTCTCTTCTTTCTAAGGGGGATAACGTCCTTATAAGTCTTGACCTTCGAGTCTAAGACCCTGGCCCTGTCGACACATCAAGTCGGAGTTGCCTTAGTACTATTAGGGCGCCTCTTGTGGATTGCCTTAGTAGTATTCTACGGGATCACCTGAGACACTACGCGGGTGTCTACGACCAGCTAAGTCGTGAACGCCCTTGCCCGAGTTCAAGTCGAACTAAACGCTGTGGTAGCGTTACATTAAGACCAAGATCACCAATCGTGGCGTTCACAACAAGAGATCAGTGGAGAAACTTTCGACCCTACAACCTCGAAACCAGAGGAGAACGATCAGTACCACGAAGATTCCTAGGCGCAGCCCGGTGGAGAGAATATCGAGGAGACACCGGTTACTTCGTAGACTTCCCGGGAGAAGCAATCAGATATCGCCCAGTTGAGTTCAACTACTCCAACTTCTGTTGGACAGAAATTACGTGGAATCCGATAGACAACCGGTGGGACGTCGTCAGACCAACCGGAAGACACTACCGCTGCGACATTGACTCAAGAGAACTCCATGGAGACGATTGGGGATCATTAGACGGAGACAGCAGCAGTAGCGAAGAAGAAGAAGGACCCAGGGAACAAGCACCCTCAGAGTCAAGTCACGAAGAACAAGCGGAAGAACATACCGCCACGGAAAGTGAAATACGACCAGGAACAGGAGACGATTCAAGCCTACTGGCACACATAGCTGAGTCCTTGCACATCACGGTCCCGGAAGAAATTCACATTCGAAGCCCTATGGCCACAGTTACCGAAACACAAGCAATGGAGGAAGTGCAACGCATCAGAGAAGAGGCCGAAGCCATCCTCAACCCTATCAACCCAAATACGGGACACAGACTCACCGCAGACGATGCAGCACTATTTCGTGCAATAGGACCAGATCACCCAGACCCACCGGAAGGACCACCACCACCACCACCGGGAGGACTACCAGGCGGATTCCCGGGTCAAGGACCCACAGGAGGAGGATTCCCAGGAGGAAGACCCCCGGCAGGAGGACCACCAGGACCGCCAGGACCGCCGGGAGGAGGCATCCCTGCAGGAGGAGGACACGGGTCGGATAGGCTATCAGGTGAACCTCCGACCGTATTCGATGGAGACCGCACTAAATATGAGGCATTCCTTACACAATGGCACGTATACTGGGGAATGAACCTCGACGCCCCTATCATGCAGAACGAATATCGCCGATCCCTTCTCTTTTTGGGATACGTTAAAGGAGTCAACGTCAGCGAATGGACACTATCCATCCTCGAATGGCTCAATCGAGAAGTACGACGAGGAGTAAATCAATACTCCCAGACCCTATGGAATCACGTGGCCACTGAATTCGCCAAACGGTTCTCGAACATACTCGAGGAAGAACAGGCGCAAGCAGAACTGCAAAAGGGAATTAAAATGACAGGAGAGGATATCGACGCGTATGTGGTTAAATTCGAGCAACTCGCCAGAAAAGCTCACTACAATCTAAACGATCGACAAACCATCGATCGGTTCACCGCGGGGCTACCACGAGCCCTGTTCATGAAGGTCTACGAGCTAGACGAACCGCATACATTCGAAGACTGGAAGAGGTGCGCACTACGAAGACAGAAGCAGTACATACACATGAAGGCGCGCCTCGACAATTTTAAAACCAAAACACCACCATCGTCGGCACAACCCCGTTGGAGACCACAACCTCCCAACTGGGGCCCACCACGAGGACCACCACCTCCCCGATTCGACCCAAATGCAATGGACACATCCGCAGACAGGACGCGCGCAAGAGTAGCTGAAGTAGGGGACGCAAACAGACCCTTCATCCCCAGACCGCAACGAGGGGGATACGGGAGAGGCGGAGGCCCGCCACCCCGAGATATGAGGACAGTCGTCTGCTACAACTGTAACCAGACCGGACACTTCTCACGCAATTGCCAACAGCCACGCCGTCGAGCAACCACCAGTCGAATGGCGGATACGGATTACTACACGCAAGAGGAACCTCCCGCACAAGTCAGAGTAGCAAGCTCCGCACCACCGCAACAGAGGGCCAAAGACTGGCTGGCGGGAGTAGCCGGAGAATCGGACGATGTAAAAGACCTCATCCTCCAAGAAATGTGGGGGAAGGAGGGTTTTCAGAACGCCTGAACCCATCGGCCTGGGTGAGGGCAGTTAATTGTAATTCTGTAATCATGACTCGCTATCGGTCTCTTAGAATTCCAGTCTCGATTCGTACGAATTACGCAATGGCCGACATCAAAACACTAGTAGACTCCGGAGCAACAGACAATTTCATACGCCCTTCATTTGCAAAACGAATGGGCCTCGGGCTTCAAACACTGGAGCATCCCAGAAAAATATGGAATATTGACAATACGGAAAACAAAGCGGGCAGTATCACCCACTTTGTAGATCTGGATGTGCAAACTAACCAGCGACGACAAAAGATGCGTTTTCTAGTCACCGACCTCGGAAACGAGGACATTGTACTCGGATACCCCTGGCTAGCCGCTTACGAACCCACAATAAACTGGAGATATGCCACTATACACGAGAAAATGCTCCCCGTCGTCATCCAATCCATCAATCCCAATAAAGAAACTTACGTCATAGGAAGCATCACCACGGAGGAAAAAGAAAACATAGTAGCGGAACTGGAGGAAGAAACCCATCTACGCACCACGGCCACGGAATTAGCTATCGAAGCTAAGCAGTTCCATGATAAAGTTGAACTCCCAATCGCTTACCACCAGTTCGCAAAAATCTTCAGCGAGGAAGCGTCCAACAGATTCCCTCCCTCCAGACCGTGGGACCATGCCATCGAGTTCAAGGAAGGTACCCCGTCGGCGATCGATTGCAAAGTCTACCCCATGACACAGGACGAAGACGGCAAACTCAAAGAATTCCTGGACGAACAACTAAAGAAGGGGTATATTCGCCCATCAAAATCCCCCTACGCTTCATCCTTCTTCTTCATCAAAAAGAAGGATGGAAAACTACGACCAGTACAAGACTACAGGAAGATCAACGCCGTCACCATCCGCAACCAATACCCATTACCCCTCATTTCAGACCTCATCACCGACCTCAGCCAAGCCCACACCTACACTAAATTGGACGTCCGCTGGGGGTACAACAACGTACGCATCAAGGAAGGAGACAAACACAAAGCAGCCTTTAAAACATGGTACGGTCTCTTCGAACCTACGGTCATGTATTTCGGACTCACCAACTCCCCGGCTACCTTCCAAACAATGATGAACACTATATATCGAGACACCATCGCAAAGCATGAGGCCAAGGGAACGGTTATACGCGTATACATGGACGACATCGGTATCGCAACCAGAGATCCAGCCGGACAAAAAGAACACGAAGAAGCAGTTTGCGACGTATTGCAAGTGGCCATGGAACACGATCTCTACTTCAAACTCGAAAAATGCCTCTTCAACAAGCCGCGAATGGATTACCTGGGGGTAATCCTTGAAAAGGGGGTAACACGCATGGACCCGGTAAAAATTTCCGGCATCAAAGACTGGCCCACGCCCACCAAGGTTCGTGACGTCCGCTCCTTCCTGGGCTTCTGCAATTTTTACCGACTCTTCATTCGCGGCTTCGCCACACACGCCAAACCACTCAACAAACTCACGAGAAAGGACACGGAGTGGAGATGGACGGACGAAGAAGACAGAGCATTCCAAAAACTCAAAGCCCTAGTCACGGAAGAACCAGTACTCGCTCACCCAAAATTAGACGGCCCATTCGAACTTGAAGTGGACGCCTCGGGATTCGCCACCGGCGCAGTACTACTCCAGAAAAAGGAAGACGGAAAGCGGCACCCCATAGGCTACTACTCGGCTACACTCAACGAAGCGGAACGAAACTACGACATCTACGACCTGGAACTTCTCGCAATCGTCAAAGCCCTCAGACACTGGAGACCACTACTGGCCGGATCGCCACACAAAATCAAAATCTACTCCGATCACATGAATCTCCAGTACTGGAAACTACCACAGAAGATAAGCAGGAGAGTCGCTAGGGAAGTACTCGAGCTTATGGAATACAACTTCGAAATTCATCACATCCCAGGGAAGAAGAACGGTCGTGCAGACGCACTATCCCGACGGCCCAACTATGACCAAGGAGAACGGGATAACGAGGACGTAGTGGTATTACCAGAAGACGTATTCGCAAGGACAACGTCGGTACAGGCAATCGGCGACCCACCACAGACGGAAATCACCTTAAGATACTGGGTAGACCCTCAGCAACTGAAATTCGTAAACGGGGCATGGTACAGACAAGGGAAGTACGTCATTACGGGATCGACGGACGAAAAGCGAAAACTGATCGCTGCGCATCACGACCCCCCGGTGCACGGACACCCCGGAATCGCACGAACCACAAGACTAGTGGAACGAAGATACTGGTGGCCAGAACTGAAATCTGACGTTCGCAACTACGTACAAGGATGCGCCGAATGCCAGCGCCATAAAGTCAACACACGTCCCACAAGAGCCCCACTCGTACCCATTACGCCAAAGGAAGACGCCCTCCCATTCGAAACTATCGCTCTTGACTTCATCACTAAGCTTCCGACGTCACAAGGGTATGACTCCATCTTGACCGTGACCGACCACGACTGTAGCAAAGCTTCGATCTTCATCCCCTGCAACGAAGAGATCACCGCGGAAGAGACAGCCGGACTCTATGCCACCCACGTGTTCAAACGATTCGGGTTACCGTCAAAGATCATCAGCGACCGTGACCCCCGATTTGCCTCCAAATTCACGCGTGAACTATGCCGAATACTGGGGATACAACAGAACATTTCCACGGCCTATCACCCCAGAACGGACGGACAGTCAGAACGAACCAATCAATGGTTGGAACAATATCTTCGTTTCTGGACAAACGAGCGTCAAGATAACTGGGCGGCCTTTCTTCCCATAGCAGAATTCGCGCACAACAACTGGCCCCACGAGGCAACAAGGAAGTCTCCGTTCTCTCTTCTCATGGGATACGATCCACGCGCTGATTGGCTCGATAAGCCATCCCCCATTCCACAGGTCACCACGAGACTGGAACAATTCCGAGAAGCCCGAAAAGAAGCCCAAGACCTTATCAAAAGGGCACAATCGATGTGGGTAAAACACAGGGACACACCCAAACTCCGTGTCGGAGACTATGTGTGGCTGGAAGGACGTCACTTAAGGACTAACCAGCCGACGCCCAAGCTAGCGGCAAGACGGCACGGACCCTTCAAAATCACACGAGCCCTGTCCCATGTGAACTATCAACTGGAACTTCCCACACAATGGAGTATACATCCGGTGTTCCACATCGATCTCCTCACACCCTATCGCGAAACGCTCATGCACGGAGAGAACTTCCAGCGCCCACCACCAGATTTGGTAGAAGGAGAAGAAGAATACGAGGTCGAGAAGGTTCTGGACCACCGGCACTTCGGCAGAAAGAAGCGCCTTCAGTACCTGATCAAATAGAAGGGATATCCCGACTCGGAGAATCAATGGGTCGATAAGGATGACATATTCGCAGACGAGGCACTAGCTGAGTACCAAAAGTTAAATCCCCGCATCACGCAAGACTTAAAAGCTCGAAGGATCTCGTCAAAAACCCCATCACTCTCTCTCACTCGCAATACTGGCTTCCTCTCTTCCCTACTCTCAACAATGTCCATTCCCACTGCCACCGAGGCCGTCGCTTGCGTTGCCTCAAACACGAGCCCCATCACCCACCAAGAGCTCGTCGAAGCCCTTCAAAGCCTCGTCCCAGCCGAGCACACCTCCGACACCAGCAACCCCGCAAGCTGGTGGCTGGTCACCCAAGACGGCCAGCGCCTCAACCGAACCCCGCTCACGACGCCCGAAGTTGACAGGCTTCGTGCAGCTCTCTGCGACAGTGAGGTGTCCTCACCTCGACCTCTCCCGGTCCGAGTGGAGCAATGGGCGGAAGAGCCCATCACCGGCGACGTCACGATGGCAAGACTGGAAGAGGGAACGCAAGTGGTTGGAGGTGGCGAGGGCGTGGAAGGAGGAGCAACTTCGGAGGGCGACGGAACGGCGGTCGGAGATGATGGCGCGGAGGAAGGCAGGAGCCGTGGTGTTACGCTTCGTTCTCGGACTGCCCGGCCCGGTCGTGGACTCTGACGTATTCGCGATGACTCGGTATGTCAGATGTAATGTGTCATGGACTTCGGATCATGTCGCCTCGTGTTTGGATGACTGATACGCCCTACTGTTGTACGTGATCGTGATTAGGCTTGCTGACTGATGTCTTCTATTGTTGTACGTGTTCCGTGTTACGATGATGACTGCGCATTCTGTTATTAGGATACGCTACTTACGCTATTGGTTACTTACGAGTTCGAGCGGAGCTGGAACTAGCTCCCTTACTTGTATTTAAGCTCGCAGTAGTACGGACCAAGATCCCCATCTTGGTCTTCTTCGAATACCAC
This sequence comes from Lactarius vividus, assembly GCA_021527035.1. Lineage (NCBI taxonomy): Eukaryota > Fungi > Basidiomycota > Agaricomycetes > Russulales > Russulaceae > Lactarius > Lactarius vividus. The sequence goes on from JAKELG010000060.1 coordinate 57,150, forward strand.
TGTCTAACTCGTCTTCTGTACTAAGGGCTCGTAGTCGCCCTTAAGTGAACTAGCTCCGGCATATCCCTTAAGACCAAGGGGATCCCCGTGACCACATCTCCATCTTCCACCGTGAATGGTAGATTCGCCGATCGTGCCTTATCCGCCTGGTACCACTTGCCACCTCGTCTTCGAATATCTCAACGCCAGGACTGCCCGTCCGACCTATTGCTACTACATAGTCGACAACCTTCAGTGGGAATACGTCCACACCGTCCCAAGTCCACCAGTAGGAGTTCCAGTAGAAGAAACTCTCTATACGTATAGGGATTCCACCGGCACGTATCAACCTCACCCCGCAGTCTTCCCACTATCGGACATACACAGATTCCACCCCCGAGGGAACCCACGTTATAACAGCGCCTAAGTCAGGCAAACGTCCGTGGTAGACGTTACACGTGGAGCGCATGAGACGATACTGGAGCAGGCGCGGGGGAGCCTCCACGATTACTACCCAGATGAGCACCCGCTCATCGTCACTGCCACCGACACTGACCACCCCGACGAGACCCCCTACGCATGCGACACCACCGGACGACCCCTGTACCGAGGAGGAGTTCGAGCAGACGCTCCTCCCCTCTTCCCCCTCCTTCAACTACGACACCGAGCCCTAGGGCCAGCCCCTCATGGCTATACACACAACCGCGGGGAGAACTTCGTTCACTACCCGATCACCGACGGCCAGGGGCGCACCTGCCAGGCCGCGTTCATTCAAATCATCATGAATGCGGACCCCCTGGTGCTGGGACTGACGGAGGACAGCGAGAAGGTGTACTCGAAGCCGCTCTACGCGGAGCCGCAGGTTCGGGCACGAGGTAAGCCCCACTACCCTCAGGAAGATATGATGATCTTCGCCGGCGGGTACCACGACCGCCCTCGCATCGATCGCGCCCTCGGGGAGCTGCACGATGCGAGCCTCAAGGCCGAGCTGCACCGGTACCGGTCGTACGCGTACGAGGCTGAGCGGATGGAGCAACGGCTTCATCAGCTCGCCGCCGCGTTAGGGGGCATCAAGGGGGAGCTGTCCCGGAGCAAGTTCCGGCTGGAGATGGCCAACGCCATGGACAGGATTGAGGAGATACAGGCGGGATGGATGGGAGGAGCCGGCGACCGCCGGCGACGTGGGCGTCGCTCCTGAAAAGGGGGTGATGTTACGGTCGGAGCTTCGTGGACTCACATTACGGTACGAGGATTGAAGTGGACACTTACTATACGGTTATGACTACGATAGTAAGCGAGTATTAGTCATGGACCTTTCGTATCAGTCAGCACGAGTTGTACTAACATGTGATAGTTGGTATGACTCGGTACTAGGATAGCTGTAGTAGGGTTCGAGCTACTTACGCTACGGGACAGTACTTAGAGAGGAGCTTTAAAGCTACCTCTGAAATATGTATAAATAGTGGTTCGCGAAGACCAAGAAGAGCATCTTGGTCTTCTTCTCAATACCACTCTTTCATTCGTCTCTTGTCCCAAGTCCTGCTTCCCTCTCTTCTTTCTAAGGGGGATAACGTCCTTATAAGTCTTGACCTTCGAGTCTAAGACCCTGGCCCTGTCGACACATCAAGTCGGAGTTGCCTTAGTACTATTAGGGCGCCTCTTGTGGATTGCCTTAGTAGTATTCTACGGGATCACCGAGACACTACGCGGGTGTCTACGACCAGCTAAGTCGTGAACGCCCTTGCCCGAGTTCAAGTCGAACTAAACGCTGTGGTAGCGTTACATCAGGTGTGACCTCCTCGTTTTTCATTTTGTCGGTTGCGCGTGAGGCGGGGCTTCAGCATGAGATACTCGGCTTGCTGGAGCCGTGCTGCCACCTTCCATTGGTCCCACATAATGGGGTGTTGGAAACGTATCATGTTGATTACAAGGTTGTCAGGAAGTCCTGCTTGGAACTTCTCAATAATGTTGGCTTCGTCTGGATTATAGCCAGCTTTTGTTGCAAGGTTTTGGAACTTTGCGATATATGTGTCGATATCTTCGCCAATCATCTTCAATTTATCGATGTCTTGGCATGCTCTGGTTCATTTGGTGGTGTCGGTGTAGGCATTTGTGAACCAGTCAAGGACCATGTTCCATAGGTTCTCTTTGTTATGCAGTACTCCTCCTGCTATCTGGGTGTCCAGCCATGTGGTCTGCTCATCTACCCAATCGTCCACCAGATGTCCTCTCATGTATGAGAGGAAGGTCATGGCTCGTGAGTAGGGTACGCTAAGCTGATCAACGGTTGGGTTCATTCCTCGATAAATTCAAAAGGATTGAAGGAAGTTTTGACTCTCCTCTCAATTTCCATTGAAGATGGGTGGTGGGTTGCCTCCAAGTTTGCCCCCTCCCGGTGCTGGTATTGCCCCAGCTGGGCCCACAGGGAGCGTGTTGAGATGCGACTGATTCAAGTCACATGTCTCGTGGGATATGATCGAGTCATTCCCTTCCTTATACGGTATCTGACCCTTATGGTTAGATTTGGACTTCCGGACTTGTACGGACCGGTTATTGTTTATCTTTATTGACTAGATCCTTATTAGGTTCTTATTGTTCTTATTATTAAGATACCGGACTTAACCGCTTTAGGCGGTCCTATTGTTCTTTGCCCTCCAATGGCGTTTCTCCCTCTGGCGCACAGACCAGGTGTATTTTGTTTGGATCACCAGTGCGCACAGACCATTATTAGCTAAGCGTCCTGTATATAAGGACTGCTGTTTTCGCCCATACACTTCAGAGTTCCTTCTACCTCTGAAGTGTAAGTTCCCTTTACTCTAAGCCTCTCTACCTTACGCTGACATTAGTTTAGTACTTGTTTGTCTTTAGGTGTGTAGCGCTGCTAATAGAGTTCCTTCTACCTCTGAAGTTACTTGTTTGTCTTTAGCATCTTGCTACCTTTTTACTCGCTGTTAGTGCTGCCAGCTCAACAGGTTATGGGCCCTGGACGCTCATACTAACAGCCGTTGTCCCAGATCTACCTTGTGTCTCTTGACTCACTTTGCGACCACACTCTTGTCGTCTACTATCCCCTCAGTGAGCATCATCTATCCTCTTCCATCGACACATTCCTTTCTTGTCCACCGGCAATTATGATTGTCGTGCCATTCTGGCTAGCCTCTTAAGGAGGTTCTCGCGAAAGGCGCTAGGGAGCTGTTAAGTCAGCAGACGCAACCTTAAGTACCCCTGTGCGCATTTCCTCACTACTTATTTTCTTATACCCGGTTTTCATCCGGACTTAGTAGGCCAATAGGGGAAGACCCTTGCGGCTATAGGCCACCTAAATGGTTGGGAGATACTCGGTTAATACCTGGGTCTCTTTAAGGGGTGTGAAGGCCTGGTTAATAGTCAAACCCAGAAGTCCTTCCCTCTGATACAACTAGAGGTCGCTACTATAAGTAAAAGTACTATACATCAGTGCTAAGACCCTTATTGGTCTGGTCTAGAGACTCTGCAGACGACGGTTAGAATTGTTGTGGGAGTTGATCCCCATCATTCTATCTGGAATTCGCTGCCGGCTCCTCTCTAGGGCACTGCCCCACCTGTCTACCAGTGAACCTGAGTAGCCCCTGAGGACGGCCTAAAGGTTAGGACGCGATCTCCGGGAAACCCTTCGCCGGGAAGTACCTCAGACGTGACTCTGCTTGACCCTGATTAAAGCTATCACTAAGACTGCTTGCCCTTGCAAAAGGTCCTCGTGGTAACAGGCAGACAGGAAACGGGGCTTACATATTTAGTACTCATTTATCCAAGTAGTACCCCCAAAGTCGCACATCTGGGGCGTGACACCTTGAGTGTTACGGAGTTATAGCGCTCTTATGGCTGGACCACTACTTTTCTTAATCAAGATCTGGACTGGTTCTAACTGCTCCTTGGAACCAGGTTTTTTAAAACATCTCAAATGGCAACATTCAACCTCACCTTCCCCCCTTCCGTCCAACTTGCCAAGTTGGATGGAACAAACTGGCAATCCTGGGCGCAGACCTTCACGTCCCTCATGTTGATGAATGGTTGCTCCAGACACCTCACACATGACAACCTTGGTGCGGTCCCCCAGCACCCTGCGCTTCCTGCAGGGGTGGCTGGCCCCACTGGTCCGACGGACGCAGGTCTGGCCATGATGGCCTTGTGGAACAAACAAGAGGAGGTCATAATTGGCCTCTTATATCTATCTGTTACCACAGAAGTTCTATCTGGGATTACGTCCCAAATCCTTTTCCCAACTGTGCACGACAAGTTTGTACAGTTGGAGGTGTTATATGGTGCCGTTGGCTCTATGGCCACTTTCAATTTATGGGTGGGCTTGGTCAATACCAAGCTGCAGGAAGGACGTCCCTTCCTCCCTCAACTCCAGAAGATGTTGGACTTGAGGAACACCCTTCAGGAGAACAGGATGGCGGTCTCGGACATGCAAATGTCCTTCATTCTTTTAGACGCGCTCCCCCCTTCCTATTCTACAATCGCCGGCACCATACTGGCCACTGGCCCCCCTGCCAACCTACTTCCTCAGGACCTGATCAATAGGTTCATCAACGAGGAATCTCGACTCTCCGGTCCCTCCGCCACCCTCAACAAGGTGGCACCCATCAAACGGGCCTCTGGTTCGCGCCCCCCAAAGGCCCAATCATCGCCCAATTCAGGCAGTTCCGCTTCGGCGGATATAATCTGCCATTACTGTCACAAGTCTGGCCATAAAAAGCCAGACTGCTTCAAATTAAAAAGGGACCAGGAGAACGCCAAGAAGGGGAAAGCTGGGCAGCAGCGCAAGGCTGCCCAGAACGCCATGATTGGGACGCCGGACGCTGTACCGGCAGATAGACTTAATAACATACCAGTACCAAAGAGCCGCCTGTTTACTATAGTTAACGGCTCTGGAAAAATAGAGGAGGTGCATGAAGCACCTCAAGTCTCCCTTTACATGATGTGCGCTAACAACGCACATGTGGAATCAAGATGGATGATGGACAGTGGGGTGTCAACACATTTCACACCATACATTGAAGACTACGACACCTATACACCTCATGAAGGCGTCGAAGTTCTGTTAGGAGATAGCTCTCTTCTAAAGAGCGTTGGAACGGGTACTATAACAATCCGAACCAACAAAGGTTACGACCTTAAAATCTCCAATGTGTTGCACCTCCCAAATACGCATTCGCGTATCCTCTCCACCAGCGCCCTGACAGATAAAGGCGCTCTAATAATGTTTGATTCCACCTCCTTCGTGATCAGACACAAAGGAGAGACTATTGCGGAAGGACATAAGGCTGCCAATTTATATTGGCTTGACAGTCACAAATTAAATTCTGCCAAAGCACCTGCATCTGCTAGCCTAGATGTCTGGCATAAGCGCATGGGCCATATGTCCAAAGAAGCGCTGAAAAGGCATGCTCCTGAGGCTGTAAAAGGCCTCATCATATCAAATGCCCCAGTGGAAGCCGGACCTTGCCTTGGTTGTGAACTAGGCAAATCGTCTCGACTTCCATTCTGTCGCGGTCGGACTTTCATGGACTCATTATACGGTACGGAGTTAGACGTGGACGCTTACTATACGGTTATGACTACGATAGTAAGCGTAAATTAGTCATGGACTTATCATCAGTCAGCAGGAGTCGTAGTAGCATGTGATAGTTACTATGACTCGATACTAGGATAGCGATACTAGGGTTCGAGCTATTATCGCTAGTAGTAGTTACCTTAGAGAGGAGCTTTAAAGCTGCCTCTACGATATGTATAAATAGTGGACTACGAAGACCAAGAAACGCCATCTTGGTCTTCTTCTCAAATACCACTCTTTCACTCGTCTTTTATCTAAAGTCTCATCCCCCTTTCCTCTATCAAAAGGGACGACGCCCTTATAAGTCTTGACCTTCGAGTCTAAGACCCTGGCCCTGTCGACGCGCCAAGTCGGAGTTGCCTTAGTACTATTGGGGCGCCTTTTGTGGATTGCCTTAGTAGTATTCTACGGGATTACTGAGACACTACGCGAGTGTCTACGACTAGCTAAGTCGTGAACGCCCTCATTCCAGTTCAAGTCGAACTAAACGCGGTGGTAGCGTTACATTAAGACCAAGATGACCAATCGTGGCGTTCACAACAAGAGATCAGTGGAGAAACTTTCGACCCTACAACCTCGAAACCAGAGGAGAACGATCAGTACCAAGGAGATTCCTAGGCGCAGCCCGGTGGAGAGAATATCGAGGAGACACCGGATACTTTGTAGACTTCCCAGGAGAAGCAATCAGATATCGCCCAGTTGAGTTCAACTATTCCAACTTCTGCTGGACTGAAATTACGTGGAACCCGATAGACAATTGGTGGGACGTGGTCAGACCAGCCGGAAGACACTACCGTTGCGACATCGACTCAAGAGAACTACACGGAGACGATTGGGGATCGTTAGACAGGAGACAGTAGCAGCAGCGAAGAAGAGGAACGACCTAGGGAACAAGCCCCATCAGAATCAAGTCACGAAGAACACGCAGAAGAACACACCGCCACCGAAAGCGAAGCGCGACCAGGAACAGGAGACGACTCCAGTTTATTAGCGCATATAGCTGAGTCCCTACACATCACGGTACCAGAAGAAATTCACATTCGAAGCCCCATGGCCACAGTAACCGAAACACAAGCCATGGAAGAAGTACAACGCATAAGAGAGGAAGCTGAAGCCATCCTCAATCCCATCAACCAACAAACCGGACACAGAATGACGGCCGATGACGCAGCACTCTTCAGAGCCATAGGACCAGACCACCCAGACCCACCAGAAGGACCACCACCACCACCAGGAGGACTACCTGGCGGATTCCCAGGTCAAGGACCCACGGGAGGAGGATTCCCAGGAGGGGGGAGACCACCAGGAGGAGGACCCCCAGGGCCACCAGGACCACCAGGAGGAGGTATCCCGGCAGGAGGAGGACACGGATCGGACAGACTATCAGGTGAACCGCCGACCGTATTTGATGGAGACCGTACTAAATACGAGGCATTCCTTACACAATGGCACGTGTACTGGGGGATGAATCTCGACGCCCCCATCATGCAAAACGAATACCGACGGTCACTCCTCTTCCTGGGGTACGTCAAAGGGATCAACGTTAGTGAATGGACGTTATCCATTCTCGAATGGCTCAATCGAGAAGTACGGCGAGGAGTAAGCCAATACTCCCAAACGTTGTGGAATCACGTTGCAACGGAGTTTGCCAAACGATTCTCCAACATACTCGAGGAAGAACAAGCACAAGCAGAACTACAAAAAGGGATCAAAATGACAGGAGAGGATATCGACGCGTACGTAGTAAAATTCGAACAATTGGCACGGAAGGCTCACTACAACCTAAACGACCGCCAAACTATCGATCGGTTTACGGCGGGGCTACCCCGAGCACTGTTCATGAAAGTATATGAGCTTGATGAACCCCACACCTTCGAAGACTGGAAGCGATGCGCCCTACGACGACAGAAGCAATACATCCATATGAAGGCGCGCCTCGATAACTTCAAAACCAAAACGCCGCCATCATCAGCACAACCCCGTTGGAGGCCACAACCCCCTAACTGGGGACCACCACGGGGGCCGCCACCACCCAGATACGACCCAAATGCCATGGACACGTCCGCCGATCGAACACGCGCTCGAGTGGCAGAAGTAGGGGACCCTAACAGACCATTCATCCCCAGACCACAAAGAGGAGGGTACGGAAGAGGCGGAGGCCCGCCACCTCGAGACATGAGGACAGTCGTCTGCTACAATTGTAACCAGACCGGACACTTCTCACGCAATTGCCAACAGCCACGACGTCGAGCAATTACCAGCTGAATGGCGGACACCGATTACTACGCACAGGAAGAGCCACCCGCACAGGTCCGAGCAGCAAGCTCCGCACCACCGCAACAAAGGGCCAAAGACTGGTTGGCAGGAGTAGCGGGGGAATCGGACGACGTAAAAGACCTCATTCTCCAAGAAATGTGGGGAAAAGAGGGTTTTCAGAATGCCTGAACCCATCGGCCTGGGTGAGGGCAGTTAACTGTAATTCTGTAATCATGACTCGCTACCGATCTCTTAGAATCCCAGTCTCGATTCGCACGAATTATGCAATGGCCGATATAAGGACCTTAGTAGACTCCGGAGCAACGGACAACTTCATACGCCCCTCATTTGCAAAAAGGATGGGCCTCGGACTCCAAACCCTGGAACACCCCAGGAAAATATGGAACATTGACAACACGGAAAACAAAGCGGGCAGTATTACACACTTTGTAGACCTGGACGTACAAACTAACCAGCAACGACAAAAAATGCGCTTCCTAGTCACCGATCTAGGAAACGAAGACCTCGTACTCGGATACCCTTGGTTAGCCACCTACGAACCCACAATAAATTGGAGATACGCCACAATACACGAGAAAATGCTCCCCGTCGTCATTCGCTCAATCAATCCCAACAAGGAAGACCACGTCATCGGAAGTATCCTTACAGAAAAAGAAAAGGAAGACGCGATTGCAGAACTAGAAGAAGAAAGCCATCTACGGACCACGGCCACAGAATTAGCCATCGAAGCTAAGCAATTCCATGACAAAGTAGAACTTCCCCCGGCTTACCAGCAATTCGCAAAGATCTTTAGCGAAGAAGCATCCAATCGGTTTCCCCCTTCTCGACCATGGGATCACGCTATCGAATTTAAAGAAGGAACTCCTTTGGCAATCGACTGTAAGGTCTATCCCATGACGCAAGAAGAAGATGGCAAGCTCAAAGAATTCCTGGACGAGCAATTGAAGAAAGGATACATCCGCCCATCTAAATCTCCATACGCATCATCCTTCTTCTTCATCAAAAAGAAGGACGGAAAATTACGACCAGTACAAGACTACCGAAGGATCAACGCCGTCACCATCCGCAATCAATACCCCCTACCTCTCATCTCGGATCTTATCACGGACCTCAGCCGAGCACACACCTATACAAAGCTGGACGTCCGATGGGGGTACAACAACGTGCGTATCAAAGAAGGAGACGAACATAAAGCAGCCTTTAAAACACGGTACGGGCTCTTCGAACCCACAGTCATGTATTTCGGGCTCACCAATTCCCCGGCTACCTTCCAAACGATGATGAACACCATATACCGAGAAACCATCGTAAAACACGAGGCCAAGGGAACGATAATACGTGTATACATGGACGACATCGGTATTGCAACTAGGGATCCAGCAGGACAAAAAGAACACGAAGAAGCGGTCCGCGACGTACTACGAGTAGCCATGGAACACGACCTCTATTTCAAACTTGAAAAATGCCTCTTCAACAAACCGCGAATGGATTACCTGGGGGTAATCCTTGAAAAGGGGGTAACACGCATGGACCCGGTAAAAATTTCCGGCATCAAGGACTGGCCCACGCCCACCAAGGTTCGTGACGTCCGCTCCTTCCTGGGCTTCTGCAATTTTTACCGACTCTTCATTCGCGGCTTCGCTACACACGCCAAACCACTCAACAAACTCACGAGGAAGGACACGGAGTGGAGATGGACGGACGAAGAGGAAAAGGCGTTCCAAAAGCTCAAGGATCTAGTCACGCAAGAACCAGTGCTCGCACACCCGAAACTAGACGACCCATTCGAACTTGAGGTAGACGCTTCGGGATTCGCGACCGGCGCAGTACTACTCCAGAAGAAAGAAGATGGGAAACGACATCCCATAGGCTACTACTCGGCCACGCTCAATGAAGCGGAACGAAACTATGACATTTACGACCTGGAACTTCTTGCAATCGTCAAAGCCCTCAGACACTGGAGACCACTGCTAGCGGGATCACCACACAAGATTAAGATCTACTCCGACCACATGAACCTCCAGTACTGGAAAATGCCGCAGAAGATAAGCAGGAGAGTCGCTAGGGAAGTACTCGAGCTCATGGAGTACAACTTCGAAATTCATCACATCCCAGGAAAAAAGAACGGTCGTGCGGATGCACTATCCCGACGACCCGACTACGATCAAGGAGAACGGGATAACGAAAACGTAGTGGTACTACCAGACGATGTCTTCGCAAGGGCAACATCAGTACAAGCAATCCAAGATCCACCACAAACGGAAGTCACCCTAAGGTACTGGGTAGACCCTCAACAACTGAAGTTCGTAAACGGAGCATGGTACAGACAAGGGAAGTACGTTATCACAGGGTCACTGAACGAAAAACGAAAACTGATCGCCGCACACCACGACCCTCCGGTACACGGACACCCCGGAATCGCACGAACCACGAGGCTAGTGGAACGAAGATACTGGTGGCCGGAACTGAAACTCGACGTTCGCAACTATGTACAAGGATGCGCCGAATGCCAGCGTCATAAGGTCAACACACGCCCTACAAGAGCCCCACTCGTACCCATCACGCCAAAGGAAGACGCCCTACCATTCGAAACCATTGCTCTCGACTTCATCACCAAACTTCCGATGTCGCAAGGATACGACTCTATCCTAACCGTAACAGACCACGACTGCAGCAAAGCCTCGATCTTCATCCCCTGCAACGAAGAGATCACCGCGGAAGGAACGGCCGGACTATATGCCACCCACGTTTTCAAACGGTTTGGACTACCATCAAAGATCATTAGCGACCGTGATCCCCGATTTGCCTCCAAATTCACACGCGAACTATGCCGAATACTGGGAATACAACAGAACATCTCCACGGCTTATCACCCCAGAACGGACGGACAATCGGAACGCACCAATCAATGGCTAGAGCAATATCTTCACTTCTGGGCCAATGAACGACAGGACAACTGGGCCGACTTCCTGCCGATAGCTGAATTCGCGCATAATAACTGGCCCCACGAGGCAACAAGGAAGTCCCCGTTCTCCCTCCTCATGGGGTATGACCCACGCGCTGATTGGCTCGATAAGCCGTCCCCTATCCCACAGGTCACCACGAGGATAGAACAATTCCGAGAGGCTCGGAAAGAAGCCCAAGACCTTATCAAAAAGGCGCAATCCATGTGGGTCAAACACCGAGATACGCCCAAATTCCGAATCGGAGACTACGTATGGCTAGAAGGACGACACTTACGAACCAATCAACCGACACCAAAGTTAGCGGCAAGACGGCACGGCCCCTTTAAGATCACACGGGTTCTGTCATCGGTGAACTACCAACTGGAACTTCCCACGCAGTGGAGTATACACCCCGTGTTTCACATCGATCTTCTCACACCCTATCGCGAGATGCTCATGCATGGAGAAAATTTCCAGCGCCCACCACCGGACTTAATAGAAGGAGAAGAAGAATACGAAGTCGAGAAGGATTCTGGATCATCGGCATTTCGGCCGGAAGAAGCGCCTGCAGTATCTGATCAAATGGAAGGGATATCCGGACTCGGAAAACCAAGTGGGTCGATAGGGAATGACGTATTTGCAGACGAGGCGATAGCTGAGTACCAATCATTAAATCTCCGGCTCGCTAGCAGCTTAAAAGCAGGACGAACGAAAGAACAGTCCTCGTCCCCTCTTCTCTACAATCACACTGGCGCCCTCATCTCTTCCATACTCTCAACAATGTCCGTTCCCACTTCCGCCGACGCCATTGCTCGCGTTGCCCGAAACGCGGGACCTCTCACCTATCAAGAGGTCGTCGAGGCCCTCCAGTCCACGATCCCCGCCTCCTACGATGACGGCACCAGCAACCCCGCCACCTGGTGGATCCTCTCCCAGGACGGCCAGCGCATCAACGAGGTGCCCTTCACGACGGCCGAAGTCGATCGGCTTCGCCAGGCTCTCCCAGAGCTTGAGCGTTCCCCATCTCGACCTGTCCCAGTACGAGTCGAGTATCGAACCACGGAAGAGGCCCAAGACGCAGCCAACGATCAATTGGGAGCGGTGGCAGGAGCAGAAGTGGCGGGAGACGGCGGAGAACTGGCAGCGGGAGCAACTACGGAAGGCGGCAGAGAGGCGTCGAGAGGCCCTTCGGAGGCGACGCGAGTGGACGCGAGAGAGGAAGGAGCGACAAGAGGCGAGGAGACTGTCCTCGGACAAGTCCGAGGAAGCTTAGCGGACCACTATCCAGCTGAGCACCCTCTCATTTCTACGGCCACCGACACTGACGACCCACGCGAGACCCCCTACGCGTGTGACACCAACGGTCGCCCCCTCTACCGCGGCGGTGTGCGCGCAGACGCGCCGCCCCCATTTCCACTCTTCCGACTTCGTCACGCCGAGCTCGGACCACCTCCCCACGGTTACAAGTACAACCGCGGGGAAGGATTACGTACACTTCCCCATCACCGACGGGCAGGGGGTGACACGTCAGGCGGCCTACGTACAGGTCATCATGGGGGCCGACCCCATCGTCCTCGGGCTCGTGCAAGACAGCGAGAAGGTATACTCGCAGCCCCTCTACGCGGAGCCCCAAGTCAAGGCCACGGGGAAGGACCAATACCCCCACGAAGACATGGCCCTCTTCGCCGGCGGTTACCACGACCGCCCTCGCCTCGACCGAGCCGTAGGTGAGCTTCACGACGTCAGTCTGCGAGCGGAGATCCAGCGGTACCGTGCATACGCGTACGAGGCAGAGCGAATGGAGCAGCGGCTCCATCAACTCGCCGCCGCGCTCGGAGGGATAAAGGGGGAGATGTCGCGCAGTAAGTTCCGCCTGGAGATGGCTAACACGCTGGACCGGATCGAAGAGGTGCAGGCGGGGATGGATGACGGGACCGCGCCTTCGCCGGCGTCGTGGGCGCCGCGGCTGAAAAGGGGGTGATGTCGCGGTCGGACTTTCATGGACTCATTATACGGTACGGAGTTAGACGTGGACGCTTACTATACAGTTATGACTACGATAGTAAGCGTAAATTAGTCATGGACTTATCATCAGTCAGCAGGAGTTGTAGTAGCATGTGATAGTTACTATGACTCGATACTAGGATAGCGATACTAGGGTTCAAGCTATTATCGCTAGTAGTAGTTACCTTAGAGAGGAGCTTTAAAGCTGCCTCTACGATATGTATAAATAGTGGACTACGAAGACCAAGAAACGCCATCTTGGTCTTCTTCTCAAATACCACTCTTTCACTCGTCTTTTATCTAAAGTCTCATCCCCCTTTCCTCTATCAAAAGGGACGACGCCCTTATAAGTCTTGACCTTCGAGTCTAAGACCCTGGCCCTGTCGACGCGCCAAGTCGGAGTTGCCTTAGTACTATTGGGGCGCCTTTTGTGGATTGCCTTAGTAGTATTCTACGGGATCACTGAGACACTACGCGAGTGTCTACGACTAGCTAAGTCGTGAACACCCTCATTCCAGTTCAAGTCGAACTAAACGCGGTGGTAGCGTTACACACCCCATCGGATACTACTCAGCTACCCTGAACGAAGCCGAGCGAAACTACGACATTTATGACCTGGAACTCCTTGCCATTGTCAAAGCACTCAGACACTGGAGACCGCTGCTAGCTGGATCACCGCACAAAATCAAAATCTACTCCGATCATATGAATCTCCAATACTGGAAACTCCCGCAAAAGATAAGCCGAAGAGTAGCTAGGGAAGTACTTGAACTAATGGAGTATAACTTCGAAATTCACCACATCCCAGGGAAGAAGAACAGCAGAGCTGATGCACTATCACGAAGACCAGACTACGATCAAGGAGAACAAGACAACGAAGACGTCATAGTTTTACCAGAGGACGTGTTCGCTAGGGTCACAACCATACAAGCCATGCAACAACCACCACAAACCGAAATCACCCTTCGCTACTGGGTAGATCCACACCAACTGAAGTACGTAGATGGAGCATGGTACTGACAAGGGAAGTACGTCATTACGGGGTCATTAGACGAGAAAAGAGAGCTCATATCCGCCCATCATGACCCACTGGTACACGGACATCCCGGAATCGCAAGAACCATACAATTGGTAGAACGACAGTACTGGTGGCCAGAACTGAAGCTGGACGTACAGAACTATGTCCAGGGATGCGCAGAGTGCCAAAGACACAAAGTCAACACGCACCCGACTAAAGCCCCGTTAGTGCCCATAACCCCCAAGGAAGAGGCGTTACCCTTCGAAACCATAGCCCTTGATTTCATCACCAAACTCCCCACATCACAAGGTTACGATTCCATTCTCACCGTGACAGACCACGACTGCACCAAAGCGTCTATATTCATACCCTGTAACGAGGAAATATCCGCCGAGGAAACCGCCGGACTCTATGCAACTCACGTCTTTAGGTGATTTGGACTCCCATCGAAGATCATTAGCGACAGAGACCCCCGATTCACATCCAAATTCACAAGGGAACTCTGCAAAATCCTGGGAATCCAACAGAATATCTCAACGGCATATCACCCTTGGACAGATGGACAGTCGGAAAGGACGAACCAATGGCTGGAACAATACCTCCGATTCTGGGCTAATGAACGACAGGATAACTGGGCGGTGTTCTTACCAATAGCGGAATTCGCTCACAACAACTGGCCACATGAGGTGACAAGGAAGTCCCCATTCTTGCTTCTCATGGGATACGACCTGTGTGCTGATTGGCTCAATAAGCCCTCTCCAATCCCACAGGTCACCACGAGGTTAGAACAGTTTCAAGAAGCGTGGAAGGAAGCCCATGACCTCATCAAAAGGGTGCAACTCATGTGGGTCAAACACCGAAACACCCCTGAATTCCGACTCGGAGACTATGTATGGCTGGAAGGACGCCACTTGAGAACCAATCAACAGACACCCAAACTAGCGGCTCGGAGGCACAGACCCTTCAAAATCACACGAATTCTGTCCCTGGTAAACTACCAACTGGAACTTCCCACGCAGTGGAGCATCCACCCCGTGTTCCACATCGATCTTCTCACACCTTATCACGAGACACTCATGCACGGGGAAAATTTCCAGCGCCCAGCACCAGACTTGGTAGAAGGGGAAGAAGAATACAAAGTCGAGAAGATTCTCGACCATCGGCACTTTGGCAGAAGACGACACTTACAATACTTGATCAAGTGGAAGGGATACCCCGACTCGGAGAATCAGTGGATCGATAAGGATGACGTGTTCACAGACGAGGCCATAGCTGAGTACCAATCATTGAATCCCCGACACGCACATCGCTTAAGAACAGCGCAGGTTGGGCAGCAATCCCCATTATCCTCTCATCGTCTTCATCCTGGCTTCCTTTGCTCCATCATCACAACAATGTCTATTCCCTCTACTGCTGAGGCCATCGCTCGAGTTGCCCGAAACACGGGCCCCATCACCTACGAAGAACTCACTGCAGCCCTCCAGTCCACCCTACCCACCAGCTACGCCAACGGGACCAGCAACCCCGCCACTTGGTGGATCCTCTCACAAGATGGACAGCGTATCAACGAGGTCCCCTTCACGATGGCCGAAATTGATCGGCTTCGCGCAGCTCTCCCAGAGTCTGCGCCTCCCTCACCTCGACCTATCCCAGTACAAGTTGAGTACCGAACTGAGGAAGAAACCCAAGACGCGAGCGACAGTCGACTGGGAGCGATGGCAGGAGCAGAGGTGGAGGCAGGTAGCGGAGGACTGGCAGCGGGAACAGCTGAGGAAGGCAGCCGAGCAGAGGCAAGAAGCCCTTCAGAGGCGACGCGAGTGGATGCAGGAGAGGAAGGAACGACAAGAGGCAAGGAGACAGTCCTCGAGCAAGTCTGAGGAAGCTTAGCGGACACCTATCCAGCTGAGCATCCCCTCATCTCCACCGCCACAGACACTGATCACCCCGACGAAACTCCCTATGCCTGCGACACCCGCGGACGTCCTTTATATCAAGGTGGCGTGCGAGCCGACGCACCCCCTCCATTCCCACTCTTCTGACTACGCCACTCCACCCTGGGACCGCCACCCCATGGGTACCAATACAACCGCGGGGAGGACTTCGTCCACTACCCCATCACCGACAGACAAGGGCAGACGCGCCAGGCCGCGTATGTCCAAGTCATCATGGGCTCTGACCCCATCGTACTGGGGCTCGTGGAGGATAGCGAGAAGGTCTACTCACAACCTCTATATGCTGAACCCCACGTCAAGGCCACGGGGAAGGAGCAGTACCCACAGGAGGACATGAGCCTCTTTGCTGGCAGTTATCACGACCACCCTTGCCTCGATTGCATGGTCAGCAAGCTCCACGATGTGAGCCTCAAGGCGGAGGTCCACCACTACCGAGCCTACGTGTATAAGGCTGAGAGGATGGAGCAACGGCTCCACCAACTCGCCGCCGCGCTTGGAGGGGTAAAGGCAGAGTTGTCGCGCAGCAAGTTCCGACTAGAGATGGCGAGGGCCTTAGAGCGGATCAAGGAGGTACAGGAAGGTTGGATGGCGGGACCGCACCTTCGTCGGCGTCGTGGGCACCACGGCTGAAAAGGGGGTGATGTCGCAGTCTGGACTTCATGGACTACATACGGTACGAAAGTGAAGTGGACTCTTACTATACGGTTATGACTACGATAGTAAGTAGGAATTAGTCATGGACTTAGTCACTATACGTTGTACTAGCATGTGATTGCTAGTATGACTCATTACTAGGATAGCGGTAGTAGGGTTCAAGCTACTTACGCTACGGGATATCAGACTCATAGAGGAGCTTTAAAGCTGCCTCTCATATGTATAAATAGTGGCCCTAGAAGACCAGGATACGCTATCTTGGTCTTCTTTACAATACCACTTGTCTTCTCTTCTTCTCGGGCCTTCGTGCCTCGAACTCGCTATTCTCCTTGACCTTCGAGTCTAAGGTCTTCACCATTTCACGCCAACAAGTCTTCGTGGCCCTGGTCCTAGTCTGCAGGGCATATTGGATTGCCTTAGTCGTATTCCAGGGGATTATCCACACCTATCTCCACTACAACGAAACTCGCTAAGTCGTGAACGTCTTCATACAAGTCCAAGTCGGGCTAACGCCGTGGTAGCATTGCAACAATGCTCATACCGTGACATCACCCCCTTTTCAGCTGCGGTGCCCACGCTGCCTATGAAGTCCCCATCTGTGTCTCCTCAATCTGGTCCAAGGTGTTAGCCATCTCCAGTCGGAACTTACTCCATGCCAGCTTGCCCTTGACTCCTCCCAATGTGGTGGCGACTTGATGAAGCCCTTGCTCCATCCGCTCAGCCTTGTACGCATATGCCCTATAGCGGTGCACCTCCAGCTTGAGGCTCATGTTGTGCAGCTTGTTGAGAGTGCGGTCGATGTGGGGGTGATTATGGTAGCCACCTGCAAAGAGGATCAGATCCTCTTGGGGGTAGTGGGGCTTACCCGTCGCTTGGACTTGGGGCTCCACATAGAGTGGCTGTGAGTAAACCTTCTCGCTGTCTTCAACGAGCCCCAGAACAATGGGGTCGGAGTTCATTATGATTTGAATGTAGGACACTTGACATGTCCTGCCCTGGCCGTTGGTGATGGGGTAGTGGACGAAGTCCTCCCCCCAGTTGTATTTGTACCCGTGGGGTGGGGATCGGAGAGTGCGATGGTGGAGTTGAAGAGAGGGAAACAGCGGGGGTGTGTCTGCTCACACGCCTCCACGGTAGAGGGGTCACCCTACAGTGTCGCAGGCATATGGAGTTTCAGAGGGGTGGTCAGTGTTGGTGGCAGTGATGATGAGCGGGTGCTCAGCTGGGTAGTAGTCTTGCAGGCTCCCTCTTGCCTGCTCCAATATCGTCTCATTCATTCCACCGCTCCTTCCTTCCGCCTTCTCATCATCTCCGACCGCCGTTTGCTCACCTGCTGAAGCTGCTCGCGCTTCCAGTCCTCCGCTACTTGCCTCCACCTCTCCTGCTTCTTCCAGTCTTGCCACCTCTGCGTTGCCATCAAGGGGTGCTTCCTCGACCCACTGCTCCACTCAGACTGGGAGAGGTCGAGGTGAGGAGTCCTCACTGTTGCAGAGAGCTCCACAAAGCCGATCAACTTCGGGCATTGTGAGCGGCACTGTGTTGAGCCACTGTCTGTCTTTGGTGACAAGCCACCAGCTGGTTGCATTACTGGTTTCGGGGGCGTGCTCAGCGGGAACAAGGCTTTGAAGGGCCGTGATGAGCTCTTGATGGGTGATAGGGCCCGTGTTTGAGGCAACATGAGCAATGGTGTCAGCGGCAGAGGAAACAGACATTGTTGAGCTAATGGAGTGGATGAAGCCAGTGTGAGTAGAGGAGAGGGGTGATGGGGGTTCCTGCGATGTCTTCCCCGTCTTTAAGCTGTGTGAGAGTTGGGGATTCAATGATTGATACTCAGCTAGTGCATCATCTGTGAACACGTCATCCTTATCAACCCACTGATTCTCTGAGTCGGGATACCCCTTCCATTTGATCAGGTATTGAAGGTGTCTTTTCCTGCTGAAATGCTGATGGTCTAGAATTTTCTCGACCTCATATTCTTCTTCTCCATTTACTAGATCTGGTGGTGGGCACTGGAAATTTTCTCTGTGCATGAGTGTTTCATGATAAGGGGTGAGAAGGTCAATGTGGAACACTGGGTGGATGCTCCACTGCGTGGGAATTTCCAGTTGGTAACTGATTGGTGATAGGGCCTTGATGACTTTGAATGGGCCATGCCTTTGTGCTGCTAGCTTGGGAGTGGGTTGATTGGTTCGCAGATGTTGGCCTTCAAGCCATACATAGTCTCCGATACAGTGTTTCGGTGTGTCTCAATGTTTGACCCATAAGGACTGTGCCTTTTTGATAAGGTCATGCGCTTCCTTCCGTGCTTCTCAGAATTGTTCAAGTCTCGTGGTAACCTGGGGAATGGGAGAGGGCTTATCAAGCCAATCAGTGTGGGGGTTGTACCCCATAAGGAGTGAGAATGGGGACTTCCTTGTTGCCTTGTGGGGCCAATTGTTATGCGCGAATTCTGCTATCAGTAGAAACACCGCCCAGTTATCTTGCTGCTCATTGGTCCAAAAGCAGAGATATTGTTCTAGCCATTGGTTAGTGCACTTGGACTGTCCATCAGTTTGGGGATGGTAAGCCGTGGATATGTTCTGCTGAATCCCTAGTATTTGGCATAGTTTTTTTTTTTTTTTTTTTTTTTTTTTTGAGTGAGTTTATATTCCGGAGCAGTGGGTTATACAAAGCCGGTCTGAGTACATAGGTAGACAGTTTGAGAGTTTGTTGGTACATAGAGAGTAATCACGTGCCCGTTGGTATCGTAAGTTTTAAGTAAATTGTGTACCCTCCCAGAGGGGACTAAGGTGGTTCAGAAAGAAGGTTGTAGGTGGAGTGGCCACGTCGTGAAAAAACGGAACACAAAAGGTTTAGCACTTACGGGGCTGCACTGGGTGCAGGGTCATGTGCCTTGAGGTCGAGAGCTCCTTCATCCGGGTTTGCACGGACGTCGTCGCATTTTGACTTCTTTGAGGACGTCAGATAGGGGTGTGTTGGCAACGTTGGTATCCTGCAGGAACCGGCAAAGCTGGTAGGCGTGGTCGGTAAAGAGGAGAATGGGGTTATAGGGAGGGAAAGCTCGGTCCAGGTAGTTCCAAAGAACTTGGGGGGCAAGGAGCGGGCATTCCGTGATGATGTGAGAGAGTGAGAATGGGGTTTGGCATGCAGGGCAGAGGGATTCCTCCGGTCCGAGGTCTGGTCGGTGCATGAGGGTGAAGTCGGATGTGAATGAGTGGAGTGTGGCGAGTTGCATGGCGGTGGCATGTGCACGTCGGGTGATGGGGATGAAGTCGGACGCGGGCTTTTTGGGGGGTATGGCAGCCAACCATAGGGGGTGATTGCGGCCATCTGGTGGGTGGGTGAGTGGGATGGAGTGACCATAGGCGCGGGGTTTGTTGGGTTTAGAGAGGGCGAGTCTCCAGTCTGTGGCCCAAGAGGTGAAGGCGTTGGAGCGGATGTTCTTCCGCATCCAGGCTATAGTGCGTGTTGGTGTGGTGGGGATGGGGTTTTTCCGACATGCTTCTAAGGCCTGTTTGCGGGCATCGGAATCGGGAGCTCTCTTCCGTTTGATGGGCGACCACACGAGAGTAATACTCGTGTCCCTAGGCTGTGAGAAGTAATCGGAAAGGGCATGATGCCAAGTAAGTAATGGTGATTGTGATTTAAGGGAGCATGTTTGGGTGATGTGGGTGAGGGCTCCGATGTCGTCGGAAAGTATGTAGATGTTTTTGGGGGGGGCACGTGAGAACTCAGCGTTGATAATGACCGCTGACTTGGCTAGGCCAATCAGCATCGCATCCGTGGTCTCCATTTCCGTCCCTAAGGTCCAACTAAACATGAGAGGGGGAGCTGCGGGATATGTAACATGGATCGCAGCTCCGCCCACATGTTGATTGTCGCGCCGACCTTTGTTAGAGACTGTGGCAGCGACTTTGATGATCACCCTATTGGCATTAGGTGGGAGGGAGTAGAGTCCGTCCATCATGTGCTTTCGGGATTTGGGGTCAGAGACTCCCAAACAGCTAACATGGTTCGCCCAGTTGGGGACCTCCCAGGGAGCCACGGCTGTTACGTCGACGGGGATGACCTTGGACAGGTCGATCTGACCCGCGAGAGCCTCCAAGGCAGTGGGGCGCTGTTCGCGTAATCCAGACCTTACGCATAATAGTTGGTTTGTCACCACCCCTCCATTGCTGGAGTGTGGGCCGCTCTGGACCAATTGTTCCTCCCCCTGCCTTTGAAGGGTCAGGAGTTGGGACGCTTGGGGGACACGGGCCAACCATAGGGCTGTCGTAGAGAAAAGTTTTTTGAGATACTGCTTTGTGGGCAGCACTCTGGTGAGTTCATGAAGGGGTGCACGTGGTGCGGTACGGAAAGATCCGGAAATTACTTTTACCCCTATGTTAATTACCGCTTGGATCTTCTTAATGAGGCCAGCTTTGTGTTTGAGTGGCATCCAAAGTTGACAGCCATAGGAGAGTACAGGGAGGCAAACGGTGTTGAAGACCAGGCGCCATGATGCTGTTGATATCCCGCGTCTCGTGTTGCCGAGGAGTTGTAGGGCCTTGATCAATGCCCATGCCCTGTTGCACATATAGTCAACGTGTGTGTCCCATTTGAGTTTGTGATTGAAGAAGAATCCGAGGTATCGGATTGTGTTTGAGGGTGTGATGGTGTAATAGGTATTGTGGGGTGGGTCGGGTAGAATGAGGCGGTTTGGAGGGGGCATGGGCTTCCTAGAATAGGGTTTGATGAAATAGATCAGTTCTGTTTTATCGGGCTCACATTCGAGACTCAATCTTCTCAGCCAATCTTCACATTGTCTATACCTTTCCCATAGGGTGTGATTGACTTCCTCCCACGTTTTTCCATGTGCGAAGATGATGCCATCGTCTACGTACATACCTAGAGACGAGTTGTTGTCAGGTGGACGCAGTTTGAGGAGCGTTGAGGTGTAGAGTGCTGATAGGATTGGTGATATGGGGGAACCTTGTGGAGTGCTGAGTGGTTGGTCGCCAGTGATGTCGGTCTTCCCGTTGAACGACAGTTGGACCTTGCAGTCTTTGAGAAAGGAGTCGACCCAACCCAATATCTCATCGGTGTTACGTTTCGACTTCGGACTACCCGGCCCGGTTGTGGACTCTGACGTATCCGTGATGACTCGGTATGTCAGGAGTAATGTGTCATGGACTTCGGATCTTACTGCCTCGTGTTCTGGCTGACTGATGACTCTTATTGTTGTACGTGGAGTGGATTACCATGCTGACTGATGCTTGCTATTGTTGTACGTGATTCGGATTATGATGACGACTGCGCATTCTATTATTAGTATACACTACTTACGCTATTGGCTACCTACGAGTTCGAGCGGAGCTGGAACTAGCTCCCTTACTTGTATTTAAGTTCGTAGTATACAGACCAGGATCCCCATCTTGGTCTTCTTCGAAATACCACATCCTCTACTCGTCTTCTGTACTAGGGACTCGCGACGTCCCTAAGTGAACTAGCTCCGGCATATCCCTCGACGACCAAGAAGGGATCCCCGTGACCTCATCTCCATCTTCCCTTGTGAATGGTAGATCAGCCGACCGTGACTTATCCACCTGGTACCACATGTCATCTTGTCTTTGAGTACCTCAACTCTCGCACCGCTCAACCCACCCACTGCTATTACATCGTTGACAACCTTGAGTGGGAGTATATTCGCAAAGTCCCCTGTCCACCGCCGAACGTCCCGATACAAGAAACACTGTACACTTATAGGGACTCTACAGGCACGTATTGGCCTCACCCCGCAGTCTTTCCCGAGCACTCGGACAACCACAGATTCCACCCCTGAGGGAACCCACGACACAACAGTGTCTAAGTCAGACGAACGTCCGTGGTAGACGTTACAATCGGGGAAGCCAAGGTTTTTGAGCGTGTGGACCATGCGTTGGCGGTGGACATGGTCAAAGAACCCTTTAATGTCAAAGAGGAGGGCTCCGCAAAGACGGTTGGCATGGAAAGACGCTTGAACGTTGTGTAGTAGCGAGAGGCCCGCGTCGATTGTAGACGAATGGGCCCTTGTGCCGAACTGGGTGGTTGGCAGGATGTTGTACTTATCCGCTGAAAAGAGGAGGCGTCTTGCAACGACTTTCTCCATTAGTTTACTGACACATTCAATCAAGGAAATTGGTCTGTAGGATTTGGCGGTAAGGTAGTCGCTTTTCCCTGGTTTAGGGATAACAACTACAATGGCTTTCCGCCATTGCGCTGGGTGATATTTCGCGGTTAGCATACAGTTGAAGAGATTGGTTACAAATTCTGCGATTGAGTCCCAGGCGAGTTTCAGGATCTGCCATGAAATCCCGCTTTCGCCTGGGGCTGATTTGTTACTGCACTCTACCAGGCGTTCTTGTATTTCTTCCTCTTGAATTGGTGTGTGTGTGCGGGTGTGGATAGGGGGGGGGTCGTCCGCTTGTTGGGGTTCAATGTTGCCTAGTGGATCGACGAAGAATTTCTTTTTGAGAATATTGCCGATTTCTTCGTGTCCAAAGACAATGTTGTTGTCCGGTGATCGTAGGGCCGGGATTCCGTCAAGTCTTCTCCCGTGTCTCCATTTCGCGGAGTCCCAGAGTGATAGTTGTTCGATCTCTTTGTCGTAGTAGAGACGTTTAATTTTCTTGGTGGTTTTGATGAACTGGCGGTTGGCCGCTTTTCTTTCTGGTGAGTCTCTGGAAAAGGATTGGACGACGCGGAGAGCGTCTTGGCATTCCTCGTTCCACCATGGGTTACCCTTCTCTTTACGAGGTCCCTTTACCTTAAAGAAAATGAGGCAGGTGCTGACGAGTGCGTTTTGGAGGTCCGTGGTGTCACTGTCGATGGCTTGTATGGTTGTTGGGCTACGTAGAGGTGGTAGTCGAGATTTGATTTCTTCTCGCCATTTGTTTTCCTCCTTGTCTGATTGGAATGCGATGGAGAAGGTTTGGTGTGGTTGTTGTTTCTCGCCTCTATAGTTACCTTTGATAATCCATTGGAAGTGGATACCAGCGTGGTCTGACCCTAGTGACGCGTCCCAATCGACTATAGGTGGTGTGATGATGGTGTTAAGTGATGCGTCGTTAGTCCAAACAAGGTCAATTGTGGAATCTCGTTGGTTTTCCGTGCCCCGTCGGGTGGGTATACCTTTTATGTTAGTGATGGTAAAGAGTTGTGTGGCCATCCACTGGTTGATATGGACGGAGTTGGGGGTGGGGTTGACGTCTGGTGGGGACCAGATAGGTGAGTGAGCGTTGAAGTCCCCTGTAATTACTGTGGGTATGGTGGGGTCAGTATCCATATCTAATAGTGCTTGAAGGGCGGTCTTGTCTTCTACATCGTTGTAGAAGTTGATAATCCGTAAGGTGTGATTGTTGATACGGATGTCGACGGCCATTAGGCACGGGTGGTGACAGAGATCCAGTCTGGGGATAACCCGTGCTGGATGTTGTCTGTATTTAGATGCGGTTCGTGAGTGTTTACGGGTATAAATCATGACTTTGGCTCTTTTTGAGCCGGAGAAATAGGGGTAGACGCATTCCCATTTTCAGTTACTTACACCTCCTAGTACATCTACGCCTTCTTTATGGTTGTCGTTGCATGCGGTGCCAATGGTATCAAACCATGGCTCTTGGATACATATTATGTTGTGTGAGGTGTTGGTTTCTAAAAGAGCGTGGGATGAGGCGTTGCGTCGCCTCATATTTACCGATAGAATATTTGTGTCATGCATATTTAAATGACACAGTTAGAGGGGTCTGGTGTGATCTGTTTGATGGTTTCCTGGACTGTGGCCCATTGTTCCGTTTGGTTGGCGAGCATAAATGTTTTATAGTCTAGGATGTTAGCGACCATATCAATGAGGACGGGAGAAATCATGGTAATGGGTTCGTAAATGGTGAGTAGTAGTTCCACCGCTTTACGTTTGACGTTTCTTTGTTGCTGGAGTTCTTCTGGTGTTGGTGGTGGAACAAATACCTCTTCTGGTCCGGCGAGGGATTGTTCGCGCGGGAGAATATGGTAGAAGTACATCCTTGGAGTGATTTCCACCAGGTTGTTGAGGTCGTTCGAATATTGTTGTCGGATACTGTTGATACGGACTTGAGGGTTGATAGTTGGGTCAATGAGGGTGATATGGTCCTTGATGTCGTTGGCCGTCAAGGGGAGACCGTATTTGACAGCGCATCTTGCCGCCATACTATCCAGTCCTTTGAACTTACCGTCCCCTTGTCCTCCCCATTGTTTGTCGAGTGAGTAAAGGGTATCTATGGCGTCTTCATTACCTTCAACGTTGGCTATGTGTTTGAAGGCGTCTTGAGTCTCTTGAATGGATGCGACGTGGACGTTGTAAATAATGGGGATGTCTCGCCAGTATGGGAGGTGTCCGGGGGGGATATACGTGGGTTGGTTAAAGGAGAGAGTGTCTGATGGATCTTCCCAGCCAGTCGCAGCGGTGAAGGGTTTTGGCGTGGATGATGTCGTGAGGGGGCGGGCTGGGACTTTACTGCGCTTGACCCCAGATCCAGGGACGTTGCTGTTATGAGTTTGGGTTATTGCCTTGGCGCGGATTCATTGGTTGCCACGCTTCCTGGAGACTGTGGTAAAGGGGGCTTCTTCCGTCGCGGGAGCCCGAGCCTCGGATGTACCACCTGCAGATGGCTGCTCAGTCAGAGACTGAGGGCCCGGGGGTGGTTTCTCCTTCTCCTTTCCCTTGGCAGAGGGATTGGAAGCGGCTGGGGACTTCGGCGGGGTCGTGGAAGGGGCGGCGAGGGTTGGGGGTGCAAAGTTGAGTTTTGCAGGGCAGTTGGCAGAGCGTGCGTTGTGTGCTCCTTTGCAGTTGATGCATGGGGAGCGGCACCTGCATTCACCGGCGTTGATGTGTTCTGAAGAGCGTGGGCAATGGAAGGGGTGAGAGGCAGCGGAATGAGAGCCTTCACAGATGTGACAGATAACACTGTTTGCGGGAACTTTGCATGCTGGGGAGTCGGTGGCGTGACCTAGGCGGTGGCATCGACCGCACATGATTACTGTGGGGCTATCGCCTGTGATGACGATCTTACAGTGTTCGCCGAACATGAATACGCCGTCTCGTGTGGACTTTATTGAGATGGCTTTCTGTTCATCGGCGAAAGTGAACTGGACAGTCGATGTTTGTTTGTTGACAACATTGTTGATGTTCCCTTGCCAGAAAGGGGGAACACATAGGATTGCGTCTTTAAAAACGTCGTTCCGTCGTAATTCCTCAACGAGGTCATCGCTGGAGTATACGACGCCTTCTGCATTAGTGGTAGGAACGGAGCGGATTTGGGCGAAGCTCCAGTCGTCGTTTGGGATGACATTTCCGCATTGTAATGGGCCTATAAGGGCTTTGCAGAAAGGGAAGATGGTTCTGAAGGGGATGTTACCCGAGAATTGGTAGATGAAGTTATGTGATTTGGGGTTGTTAGACCAACATCCACCGAGGAGGATAATTGGGTTGGCTGTGGCCTTCTCGATCTCAGAGCGAGCATTGTTGACAATGATGGATGGTAGGAGGGCGTGGATACCTTCCTCGGTTGGGCAGTCGGGGACTCCTTTACCCTGGAGAACAGTCACTTCGGTGATGTTCTTTGTGCGGGTTTTCGAAGGGACCCTCGGTTTCCCAGTGGCTGTGCGATTGGTCTCTGTTAAGGCTTGTTTAGCGTTAGCCTTGTTGGTGCTCTGTTGGTGGATCGCTTTGCCGGTTACTATGGATGACCATTTAGGGGGGAGGAGTGTGGATGGGCCTGGGTGCGTTGCCCGGTTAACGGGTGGGGGCGTTTGGGCTGTGGGCGTTGTGGAAGGAGTCATGGGGGTGCCTGGGGTGGGCTGGACAGGTGTATCGTCGTCAACTCGGGCTGTTGGGCACAGAGTCTCGGGTACACTGGTCATCGTACTTTCCAGTAGAGGAGCAGGTGGGTCTGCCAACCGCACGTGCTTGCTCTTGGATTTCTGACCCTCTTTTCTCATGTCGAGTGCGTCGGTGATGCGCTTGTCCTGCGCGTTCACCTTGTCCTCGAGACAAGAGATGGTGCTCTGAATGGCTTGCATCATCAAGACGAGTTCACTCTTGTTGGTTGCCGGGGGAGGCGCCAAGATGGGAGGTACTGCCAGTCTCGAAGGGGAGTAGACAGAGGTCACCGGGATAGGAGCCGGCAGATCAGTGGACCTGGCCGGTGGTTGCTCGGGATCAGCAACTGGGAGTGATGATTGGGGAGGAGCGGTTTCCGTATTGCGGCTGGGCGCGTGCATGGAAGCCTCTATGCCTCCATTGTTGGCCTCTAGGCGTGATTTAAGACTGTCGAGGGGTTCATCCTCTTCCATGGGTGAAGGGATTGCGGAAGGAGGGAGCGGGGTGTTCTCTGGGATGAAGAGATTTGGGCGTGGGAGGGGTTGGGGCGAGTCGTCTGTCCGGATGCGTTTGATGCGGACAGGGGTAGGTGTGACGTTAGGGTCCGGAATAAGCGCGTTTGTTATCAACCTCAGGGGGGTTGTAGCGCGTTCGACAGATGTCTGCCTAGATTCTGCCCGTGATGGGGCGCGTGAGACCGATCTTGAAGAGGGGCACGATGACGAGAGCCATTCAAGCGATGCCTCTATTGGGTCAGAGTTGATCTTGAAGGCATCCTGTGAGTCAGCAACAAGAGAATATCCGAGGTTTTTGGCCTCACGGCGGATGAAGTCGAATTTACGTGTATTCATATGATTTACCTTCCACGCTTTGATTTGTTCGCGTGTGTAGTCTCTATGTTTGTTAACGAACGAGAGGTGTTCTTGTCTGTGTTGGTCTTTGATGGCTTGTATTTCGATTTCGAGGTTATGGTGTTACGCTCCGTAGGGCGCACTTCGGGAGATCGCACTCGACCGGATTCCAAGGGATTCCTAACGACCTAGGTGTTGACTCGCTCTTGTTCTGTCGCTTGAGCTAGCGCTTGCTGTCGTTCTTGCTTGTCGATGATAAGTCCGAAGCGGACAATCTGCAGGACTCGGATAGCAACGAAAAGATAAAAGAAATGAATGACTTCGCTCGTATGCGCTGAGCTGGCATGCTCAATCAATCGGTCACGTGATAGAAGGGAAGAGGGGAACACCGCTGTAGCAGAGGGACTAGCTCCGAGGTCTGCGTAGGGTACGGACGCCGCTGTGATGCTGGACAAACTCCGAGGGCACGTAGGGCAGAGAGAAGAGGGAGTGGATTGAGAGCAGAGGGGACTGGGAAACTACTCGGACTAGGTTGTACGGACTATACAAGAAGTCAAAGCTACCGTCTAAGGTCGCTTCTACGTGCTACTTATACTCGTAGGGAGAGCTATTGGAACTCAGCTGAAACCCTAATACAACTGTCACATGAATGCTGCGGAAACTGCGGAACTGCGGAAAACACATGTCCAACGCCACTGATGGTGGCTGAAACATACAGTCCATGGGCGCATCAAGCCACAGGGACAAGGCACGGGAAAGTTAATACGAATACAGTAACGGATCACAAACCAGGCACAATCGATAACACACGTTCCAATCCAGGCACAAGCTCATCTGGACTCTTCTGGTGCAGTCTAGGCCAGGTCACGTGCCAGGGTCACGTGACGGGCAATGACGTCGTCCGGCGTTAATCTTCCGGACCTTGAGGCGGGTCTTGTGGGAACATATACTGGGTGGCCAGTATAGCTGCGCGCAGGTGCAGAGCGCGACTTTGATGGAACTTCCAGAGGCGTTCCCTAGCCTCGGCTTCTTCGGCTGCTTGCGCATCGGCGTCTAGTGGATCTTTTGCAGGACTCCAGGCGACAAACTTCACAGGGGACGGGCTTTCTGGGTCACGTGGTGGTGTAGTGGCACGTACTGGAGGGCCAAACGTTACATATGGAGTGCTTCTGCTTGTAAGCGTGTAAATTTGGCTGTCCTGTATGCGGCTATTTCGTTTTGCATTTGCAGGGCCATATCTTGTAGGGTGTTGTTGCGCATGGCGTCAATTTGGGCTTGACAGTCGATACGCATAATGTGTTCGATTTCTCGGATGGAATTCTCCATTTCGGGGGTAGCGGATTTAGCTCGTTTCTTACCTTTGGGGTCCGCTTTTATAAAGCATGGATCCATGCCGAACTTGTTGAGGGCGATGTATTGTTGCATCACCTCCTTGAATTCTTCACGGTATATTTCTCGCCATGTGTCGAGGTCTTCCATCACTTCTTTGTTGAGTTCAGCGAAGATTGAGTTCTTGACTTCTTCGTGTATTCTATCCAGAGTGTCCTTGTCGTTAAGGAGTTTGTCACAGACAGTATGAGCGTAGTCTGAGGGGTTGAAGTCTAGCTCGGCTTGTGCTTCCACTGCCTTGGTAAGAGCTTTGGTGTGGATATCGAGGATTTGATCGAAAAATTCAGATAGCGACTGTTTGGCGAGGTTGCGGCGTGAATTGTCGAATGTCTTGGCCAATTGAAGGGCCATGCGTTTGATGCTGTCACCTTGTGTTATTGGGTGTTGGAGGTCCTTGTAGATGTTAAAGGAATCGTTAGTGTTTACCGGTTTATTCCCTTTGATAGCGTCCGAGGGGGATCAGATTTTTCCCCTCAGGATAGATGCTAGGGTGGCCGAGGCAAGTCTGAACCACGAGTCAGGGGTCAATAGGGTAGTAGTGGTTTCACCGGCGTGATTAGCCGTCCCGGCATCCAGAGCCTGGATGACTAAGAGAGTTGCTGTTTGGAAGTGGTTTGTACTGACCACCGAGTCGTGATCTTTATGGAGAGCGAGTTTGGGTTCGTTCAGATAATACATACCATACCCGAGACTAGCTTCGTTTACCTCCCAGATGATCTCGTCGGCTAGGTATTTGTTATTGTCGTGGAAGAATTTAGGTCCTTCCTCTGTGGAGTCAGTGTCCGTTAGATTTATCTTGAAGTTGGTTATTACTTCATGGGGGACAGTGACTGCGTCAGGTAATGTTCTCCCCAATGCAGCGTCTCTGTAGGTTCTCTGAGGGGAGTTAGGGGTAAGCGGTGATGTTTCAGATTCTTCCTTTGACATGTGTGACCAATTGGAAGCAACGGATAGGGGTCTGGATATGACACGAGGTGTATGTGAGGCAGACCTCGGGAAGACAACGATTTCTTCCTGAGGGATGACAGTGTTAGTGGGTTCTTCTGATTCTGGAGAGCCCATTTGTGAGTCTTGGGGGGAGACAGGGGACGTGATAGTTTGTTCTGAGTGGATTTGTGATGCGGGTGGGGTGGAGAATAGGTCGAATAGGTAAGTGTTGGAGTCGCTAGGGGGATTGGGTTGTATATTGTGGTTGTCGTTGCTGTTCCCTTTGATGGCAGCTTTGTCGGGACTTTCAGTTATGAGGGAGTCCAAATGGGGAGTGGTGGGGTCTTGGAAAGGTGGGGGGGTGGAGTAGAGGTTGAATAGAAATGAATTGTTGTCGGACGGTGGGTCCGGCGGGGGGTCGGGGTGTTGCATCCTCGGGAGGGTCGCGAGCTAGGCCCAGGCAGTTTCCTCCAGAGAATAAGGTAGTGGCGAGTGGACAGAGAGTGTATTTGAACGGTGTGTAGACTAGAACCAATACCAGCGCTTAAAGTGATGGTGGTGGTACAAGGAAGAGAAGGGATGTATTTGGCATAGTTCCCTTGTAAACTTGGATGTGAATCGAGGGTTGCAATTGCTCATAATTTTGGATGGTAATCCAAAACGTTTGAATACATGAGCGATGTATAGTCCAGCGGTTTCCTCTGCTGATATCTCCTCTGTACAAGGGATGAATACTGATGCTTTGGTGCAGTCATGGTCCATAACCGTGAGGATGGCGTCGTGCCCCTGAGAGTTGGGAAGTTTAGTGATGAAATCCAATGCTATTGTTTCGAAGGGTAATGCATCTTCCCTAGGGGTTATGGGTACCAGTGGAGCTTTGGTGGGACGTGTGTTGACTTTGTGTCGTTGACATTCTGTGCATCCCTGCACGTAGTTACGCACGTCCAGTTTTAATTCCAGCCACCAGTATCGGGGTTCTACTAGTCATGTGGTCCTTGTGATTCCTGGGTGCCCGTGTACCAGTGGGTCGTGATGGGCGGAGATGAGCTTCCGATTTTCTTCCAGTGAGCCTGTAATGACATACTTTCCTTGTTGATACCAAGCCCCATCAATGTATTTCAGTTGCTGTGGATCCACCCAGTAGCACAGTGTGATCTCCGTTTGAGGGGGTTGTTGTGGGGCCTGTACTGTTGTGGTCCTTGTGAATACGTCTTCTGGTAGTACTACAATGTCTTCAGTGTCTTTTTCTCCTTGGTCGTAGTCTGGCCTTGGTGATAGGGCATCAGCCCTACCGTTTTTCTTTCCTGGAATGTGGTGAATCTCAAAGTTGTACTCCATCAGTTTGAGTACTTCCCTGGCGACCCTTTGGCTTATCTTTTGTGGGAGTTTCCAGTATTGGAGATTCACATGGTCGGAGTAAATTTTGATCTTGTGTGGTGATCCCGCTAGCAGTGGTCTCCAGTGTCTGAGTGCCTTGACGATAGCAAGGAGTTCCAGGTCATATATGTCGTAGTTTTGCTCTGCTTCATTCAGGGTGGCAGAGTAGTATCCAATGGGGTGTCGTTTGCCGTCTTCTTTCTTCTGTAGCAGTACTGCTCCAGTTGCAAATCCTGACGCATCCACTTCTAGCTCAAATGGGTCATCTAGTTTTGGGTGCGTGAGTACCGGTTCTTCCGTGACCAGGGCTTTGAGTTTCTCGAAGGCTTTATTTTCTTCATCCATCCACCTGCATTCCATATCCTTCCTCGTAAGTTTGTTGAGGGGTTTGGCATATGTGGCAAAGCTGTGAATGAAAAGTCGGTAAAAATTGCAGAAGCCTAAGAATGAGCGTACATCACAGACCTTCATTGGTGTTGGCCAATCTCTGATCCCTGAAATTTTTACCAGGTCCATGTGTGTTACCCCCTTTTCAAGGATTACCCCCAGGTAATCCATTCACGGCTTGTTGAAGAGGCATTTCTCAAGTTTGAAGTAGGAGTCGTGTTCTAATGCGACTTGTAGGATGTCCTGTACTGCGTCTTTGTGTTCCTTCTGCCCCGCTGGTTCCCTTGTTGCGATGCCAATGTCATCCATATAGACCCTTATTGTTGTTCCTCGTTCTTCGTGTTTGATGATGGTGTCTCGGTATATGGTGTTCATCATTGTCTGGAATGTTGCCAGGGAGTTGGTGAGTCTGAAGTACATGACTGTTGGTTCGAAGAGGCTGTATCATGTTTTGAAGGCTGCTTTATGTTCATCGCCTTCTCTGATTCATATGTTGTTGTACCCCCATCGGATGTCGAGTTTGGTGTATGTATGGGCTTGACTGAGGTCCATAATGAGGTCTGAGATGAGGAGCAGTGGGTATTGGTTACAAATGGTGATGGCGTTAATCTTCCTATAGTCTTGTACTGGTCGAAGTTTCCCATCTTTCTTTTTGATGAAGAAGAATGATGAGGCATAAGGCAACTTCGATGGGCAGATATAGCCTTTTTTCAGTTGCTCTTCCAGGAATTCCTTGAGTTTACCATCCTCTTCTTGTGTCATTGGGTAGACCTTGCAGTTGATGGATGACAGGGTGTTGTGTAACATTACCACAGGAATGTTATGCGTGACGTGCGCTTTACTAAGTCACTCAGGCCGAGGTAACGGGATTTGGGACAGTCGGTTAAGACTGAGTCAGGTGATTCACAAGTGCCATGCAGTCTCCTCAGACACACAGGCAGTAGCAGGGATTCTGGGGTTCAAGCGCAAAGGTGAACCAAAAGCGTGCTCAAGCAAAAAGGGCAAGTGTAAAGTTGTTCATGAGATGACAGCAATGTGGTATTACACAGGAAGTCAAGTCTACTGTACAAGCTAGGTAGTGTGCAACTTATATACTGGTACAGGATGTTTGTACACAACAAACATATGGCATGATATACAAGTTCCGAGCAGAAATGGAACAAGGGCATAGCTATAGTAAGACACATGGTGATTGCGCAGGGTCATGTGCGAGTCAGCTGAGGCCGGAGCGCTGTGAACTTTAATATATGTATCGTGCGGTGAAGGAATCATGAGAAACGGTTGGGTGCATAAGGAGTTATGGGCATATCAAGGTGGGGTAAGGAATCAAGAAGCAGAGAATGAAGGTGTCCAGAGAAAAGAAGAAAGAATTGTAACAAGTTGTCCTTAAACTCGATGGTGTGATCCCAGGGTCTGGATGGTGGGAAGCGATTGGATGCTTCCTCATTGAAGATCTTTGCGAATTGTTGGTAAGCAGCTGGGAGTTCGACTTTTTCATGAAACTGTTTGGCTTTGATGGCTAGCTCAGTGGCAGTGGTGCGTAGTTGACAGTCTTCATCAAGGTTAGCTATGATGTCTTGTGAAGCACAGCAATGCACACAGCTATCAGGAATGGTGTCCTCACCTTTGAGTAGGTTGAGAGACTATAGAGTGGAGAGGGTGCACAAGTGAGAAAGAGAGTGAATCTGTATTCGCCTCCCTCCCCATAGGAGGCATTATATACCCTATGGCCCCACCATGTCCGGAAGCACAAAAGTGATGAGTACAGGTGTCCACAATATCGCGTTTTTACATACGCCTGACATAAATTACCACTTTGACTTAGCCATGAGACTTCTTTTCGCTCAGAGGCGAATTGCACCCAGTATAGTACATATCCTAACTACCGTAATAGGAAAGCATACTGGCAGTAATGTCATAACTGCTATAGATAAGGGCCTTATGTACTTATTACGTTCCAACACTCCCCCTTGCTTAGTGCAGCTAATTAAAGCTCGTCTAAGCAAATAGCAAGAACCTCATGAGCGTTGGGGATGAGCATCAAGTGAGGGTTGCGTAAGAGTCGGTGAGACTACAACTGTCTCTAACACATCTCATTAAGTTGTGAATGATGATCATCAATGATATTTTCCAACTTGGAGTGTCATTACTATGTCCCCATCAGGGACAGGACATGTGAACTACCTTGGGGAGTTCAATAAGGCTTAGAGTCAGGTGTCTGCTAATAAAGCGACATCACACCATGTCTAGGAGAGAAAATGGTGATTCTGTCCTGTTCTGTTCTTCACAAAGAAGAAGCGATGGACACGGAGGACGTAGAGAAACATATGCTCCAAAGAGCAGACAAGCTTCTCTATAACTTCCTTCACGAGTCACCATCATCAGACATGGTGTGCACAGGTGGTGAATAGCCAAACTCTAGCCCTGATTGTTCCCTGAACTTAAGGAACTTAATGCGACCCAGATTCTTAGTAAAAAGATCAGCAGGGTTCTCAGCTCCTTCAATGAAGAATAATTCTATCTTCTTTTCACGGATCACATCATGAATGTAATGGTGACGTAGATCAATATGTTTGATCCATTTTTCCTGGACAGGATTAGAAGATAAAAATATGGAGCCTTGATTATCTCTGCACAATGGAATTGGTCCAAGATTTATTCCAAGCTCACTAAAGAGCAAGCGAATCCAGACCAACTGTCTGCTTGTATCACACAGTGACATGTATTCTGCTTCAGTGGACGAGAGTGCAATAGATTTCTGCACTCTAGAATTCCAGCAGAATACTCCATTTGCCATTTTTACTAAGTAGCCCATAGTGGATGTTCTGGTGACCAGGTCAGAAGCCCAATCAGAATCTGCATATGCTATTATACCACCATCACTTTTGCCATCAAAGACTAAAGCATAGTTTGAGGTTCCAAGTAAATAGCAGCATATGTAAAGTGCACACTTGTAATGGTCCTCAGATGGGTTGGCAGCAAACTGCGCCATTTTTGTAACAGCATAGGCAATATCTGGTCGCGTACCAATCATAATGTATAGGAGAGATCCTATCACTTGTTAGTAGGATGCTTGGAGTTCTGGGGTTGCAGTTCCCTTATTAGGGGATGGATGATACCCTTCCGGTAGTGGAGTGGGTACTGATTTGGCATTAATCAGATTAAAACGCTGCAGCACTTTCTGAAGGTAGTCCTGCTGATCTAGTAGGAGTCTACCCTTAGAGCATAGTATGCGCATGCATAAGAACTCTTTGGTATCACCAAGGTCTCTGCATTCCCATATTTCCATGAAGCGTCTCTTCAGGGATGCTATGTCCTTTTTACTTTTTCCAAGGAAGAGGACGTCATCGACATAAACAATGACTATGATTGTTTTGTCTTCATTCACAAACAGACCTGAGTCTGATTGAAGTTGTGTGCAGCCAAGGGTGCTCATAGACTTATCCAGCGCCCTCCACCAAGCGAGTGCAGCTTGTTTAAGTCTGTAAATAGCTTTCCTAAGGCGCATGACTTTATTTTGTTGGCTAGGGTCTTTAAACCCTTCAGGTTGTTCCATGTAGAGTTCCTCGTCAAGGTCTCCATACAGGAAGGCAGTTTTGACGTCAAGTCCAGAGATGTGCCAATCCTTCAGCACTGTAAGCGTGAGCATCATCTGGACAGTCTCAAACCGTACCACTGGCGAGAATATTTCGTCATAATCTATGCCTTCAACCTGAGAAAAGCCTTTGGCAACTAGCCTGGCTTTTTTATGGCCATCTGACTTTAAGTCAAATACCCATCTATTCTTGATTACCCTTCTGCCTTTTGGCAGGTTAACAGGATCATAGACTTTGCGTTTCCGAAGAGAAGCAAGCTCTTCTTGGCATGCATTACGCCACTCCTCCTGGGGTTCACTTGGCATTTTAAGAATGTCCCGATAGGTCCATTCACGAATATTAGAGGTATCAGGTGACTCTAGATCCACTGGTGAAACTGCTTTGGCGAGCAGAAGATCTAGAAATCTGACTCCCCCTTCCTGAGCTAGGCAGATCAGCAATTGCTGATCTACTTCGTCTGAATCCTGTGGTGTATCACTCTGCACACTGGAAGAATCAGAAGCGGCTTGTTCAGGATCATCACCTGAGACTGTCTGATCTTGACGTGGACACTGCTGGGAGCTACCCTGCTGTGGCTGTGTCATTTGTTGCCATGTGTGAATCCGCGCAATGTCTCGAATAATCGTAGTAGGGGGCCTATCCCCATAGACATTATCAGGACGAGTAACTAATTTCCTTGTGTGCCCCAATCGCCTAGGTTCACTAGGACCAGGTACTGGGTCAGGGGGTAAAGGTGGAGGTAGCTGCGATCCAATCCCTCTAGTATGAGTACTAGGAGGTGGTCCAGCGGCTGGCTGGGGAGCGCTTCTCCCTTTGGTAATAGGAGGTTCAGGTGGTGGGTCGTCATCATCACCAGGAGTGGTATGGTCTTTAGACAGCTCATGGGGAACTGTATCATCTAACTGAGTTACACCTCGGGGCTCATGTCTAGGATTGTCTTTAGGACACCTAGGAAATAGAGCTTCATCAAAGAGTGCCTTGTCTGAATAGAACAAGGTATTTGGTGTGCGCATGAAGACATCAGCCTTCATTCCAGGTCCTCTACCAAGGTAGATCATGAGCTCACTTTTAGGGGAAAGTTTATTCACCTGGCAAGCTTCTGGAATGTGCACATAGGCACCACAACCGAATACTCTAAGATGCGATATATCAGGGACTTCATTGTGTAATAGTTTGTAAGGAGTCTGCCATTGAAGGTGACTTATGGGGGTTCTATTGTAACAATGTGCAGCGTGTTGGACTGCAAATTCCCACCAACTCTGTGGTAAACAAGCATCAAGGCGCATGGCCTGAGCTTTGTCCATTATGGTGCACATAAAGCACTCAGCGCGCCCATTCTGCTGTGGTGTATGTGGTGCAGACTGTAGCACTGTTATGCCAGCATCCTTAAGCTGCTTTAGGAAAGCATCTGATTTGTATTCACCGCCAGCATCGGACATCCATTCTTTTATGGTAGTGTTAAATTGATTTTTAATTAACGCAAGCCACTGCTTTAAAGCAGTAATAGCAGAGGCTTTGTCCTGTAAAAGAGTGATCCATGCAAATGAAGTATAATCGTCAAAAAAGACAATAAAATACTTATATTTGTGGTATGACGGTATAGGGAAGCTTTTCAAATCAGAATGAATCCAATTGAAAGAGGCTTTAGCCCTTGTATCAGACAAAGGATGTGAGGCAGCAGGCATTTTGCCTTGCGCGCACCCAGGACATATTACATCAGAGGTGGGAATAGTAATCCCTTCTGGAAAGCCCTTAGTGTTTTCCTTAGCTCGTCTTAGAACCTCTTTAGATGGGTGACCGAGGCGACAATGCATAAGGTCATAGTCTACATTAGATAATGCAGACTGGTTCGCAATAAGCAACTCAGTTAGAGTGGATATAGAGGCATCTAGCCAATATAACGATTGTCCGTGAAGAAGGGGTTTACATTGGACAATTGTTTTCTTTTTACGTAGCAAGTTAATATGCTGTGAATTCCCCAAAACGCACAAACCTTGCTGTAAGAAGACTCCCATAGATAGAAGACGTGTGCTCATTCTCGGAATGTATAGAACCGGATATACCCATGTAATCATGAGTTTGTCTGCGATGTAATGCTCAAGCAAGACAGTTCTGGTCCCTTCAACATATAGAGTATGAGCGGCAGTCTTTACAGGAATCTTATCAGACTGAGCAGTTGGCTTATAGTCGATGAAGTCACTAAGTTGGTTAGTGAAGTGTGCTGATGCTCCCAAGTCAAGAAGCCACATATTTTTAGTATGCTCTAAACACTTAGCGCATTGACTGAAGTACTCATTGTGCTCACACTCAAAAGAATCAAGGAGAGCGCTGCTAGAATTATACATTTTGAGTGACTTCGGTGCTACTACATGCGATTCTCATAGATATATGATACTATTACAGATGCCAACCCTTGGTCTTCTTAGGGGCGGGACTAATTCTGTAATGTTATCAGCACGTGGTGCACAAAGTGAAGAAAAGACGTACTCTTCATCACATGATCCCCAATCGAGGATCTCAGTATCTGGGCCAGTCAAGAAGGACTCCGGAGTCAAGGAGCGGCCTATTGAGACCGAAGGAGAGACAAGGGCATCGAAATAGGGATGTGTTTCTCTGCCATTATCTCAAAGGTACTGTTGGTTGCTATGCCAGATAGATTCAATCTGTTCGTTAGAACGAGATCGAGGGAAGCG
This sequence comes from Lactarius vividus, assembly GCA_021527035.1. Lineage (NCBI taxonomy): Eukaryota > Fungi > Basidiomycota > Agaricomycetes > Russulales > Russulaceae > Lactarius > Lactarius vividus. Next base: position 94,666 of record JAKELG010000060.1, read on the forward strand.
GCCTTCGCCAGTAGTAGCCCACCTGACTGTCACTTCGACAATAGAAGCTGGATCGACATAAGGAGGCGTGGGGGCACAGTTTTCTGTATCAGAACCCCCATTGCTTACAGTCAGATCCGACAAGTCAATTTGGAGAGCATTAGAATGCTCACCAAAAATCTCGGTGTCATCAAGTCCATTGGTGTTCATTATCGGTTGAGCACTGCCCGAAGGCTGCTGCGTCATATCGATGTCGAAATCGGAGTCATACTCCTCTTCCATAAACATTTTGAGACAAGGTTTCATGAGGACATCAATGTCAGCAAAGCACTGCTCAAGCGTCTTTACCGTCTGGACTGTAGCGGGTACATCCAGCCATTCAGCGAGCATCAATGCCTTATTGACCGAAGGGAAGAAGCCCGAAGTCCTCTGAGGAGAGGATGATTCGACTTCTGTCCTCGTGGTGACACCAGATGACCCAATATGAGTCACCTTGTGAGAAGTAGGGGGTGGTAATGTGGCGACAGAGGCAATATGCGAGTGCTGTGGAGCATGTGCAGGTGCCTTGCCCTTCCCTTTAGCCTTGCCTTTTCCAGAACCACGCCCTCCACGCTGCCTAAAAGGCTGCTGCTGGGTGGATGGGCTGGGGGCGCTAGGCTGCTGCGACGAAGAACCCTGCTTTGAGAAGCGAGGGTCTGTGCGCTTCCGCTTAATGGCAGAAAGCTTCTGCGCATTATGAGCAGCCTTATGCTGTCCGCGATTAGTTTCAGTCTCGTATTGGCTCTCAACACAAGCCGATACAGTGGTGAGCTGAAGATCTGCCAAGGCAAGATTGTTGCACATGACAGGGATGAGGTGCTCCCATTTCTGGGGTAGAGTGGACATAGCAATAAGGGCTTGCAGCTGTGGGCGGATGGCAAGGGTAGTGGCGTTAGCACCAGTACCAACAGTAACTGCTCCAAGACGAGCAAAGGCGGCAGCCATTTTCTCAAACTGGGGAGCAGGATGCTGATTAGTGTTGAAACAGATGGAAATGGCTTCTTTGAAGTCCTTGTAGATGCGGGGCATAGAGACTGCACCATACCGGTTCTTCACAGAGTCCCAGAGCACCTGAGAAGTCGCTCTGGAGACTGCCTGCTGAATAGCAGGTGAAAGGCGTAGGGTAAGATTACCCCTGGCCATCTCATCACATTTCATCCAAGCCGCTCTATCGGCGGCATCAGCAGCAGGAGGTTGAGGGATGGTGCCAGCAACGTAGCCCCAGAGCCCTTGCGACATGAAAAAAGTGGTCATTTGCGTAGACCAGGAGGCCCAGTTAGAGCCATCGAAAACGGGGACAAGTGTAGTGAGTTGGGATGACATAGTAGTTTAGATCTGTTGGCTTTAAGGATGTCAGCATTGCGTTACCATAATAACAATACTGAGCGAGATAAAAAGCCAATATTAGTCCCATATATGACCCAAAGGTCAATACTATAATGTTGTACCAGTTTTTGCAGTCTGCCGGATAGCCACTCTAGCCGATATAGAACTGCTCAACATCACCCCAAGGTTGTCATGTGCAGCACCTCAAACTTAATTGAGGTTGTTCACATGGCCTTGTTTAGGTAGGTGAGCGGTCTGGTCTGTGTACTCCTCTAGAGTACAATATTGGGTTGCTAGTAGCCAGGGAGCCTCCTTAAGGTCTAGTGCCCTACAACCACACGGGTCCCCTCTTTTCAAAGGTGACACCGTGGTGTGCGGTGACCAAGGTGCAGCTCTATCAAAGAGCGCAATGGCAAACCCTGTAGCAGGGCCCATAACCTGAAGTGCAGCAATGCACACAGCTATCAGGAATGGTGTCCTCACCTTTGAGTAGGTTGAGAGACTATAGAGTGGAGAGGGTGCACAAGTGAGAAAGAGAGTGAATCTGTATTCGCCTCCCTCCCCATAGGAGGCATCATATACCCTATGGCCCCACCATGTCCGGAAGCACAAAAGTGATGAGTACAGGCATCCACAATATCGCGTTTTTACACATGCCTGACATAAATTACCACTTCGACTTAGCCATGAGACTTCTTTTCGCTCAGAGGCAAATTGCACCCAGTATAGTACGTATCCTAACTACCGTAATAGGAAAGCATACTGGCAGTAATGTCGTAACTGCTATAGATAAGGGCCTTACGTACTTATTACGTTCCAACATCTTGCTTCTCTTCTTTGGTTATGGCAGTGCCTATTACATGGTGCTCTTTGGTGGGGTTGAGGGATCGAATTACCACAGGCATCATTTTTTCATGTATGGTTGCATATTTCCAATTGATTGTGGGTTTGTATGTTGCCAGCCATGGGTATCCAAGTACTAGATCTTTGTTTCCTATGTCGGTGATGAGGAAGCGCATCTTTTGTTTTTGCTGGTTAGTCTGAACATTGAGGTCTATGTAGTGTGTGATACTGCCCGCTTTATTCTCTGTATTGTCTATGTTCCATATCTTCCAGGGACATTCTAACAGTTGCAGCCCAAGGCCCATTCTTCTGGCAAATGATGGACATATGAAATTGTCGGTGGCTCCTGAGTCCACTGATGCTTTGATGTCAGCCATTGCATAACTGGTATGAATTGAGACTGGAATTCAAAGCAAACGATAGCAAGTCATGATTACAGAGTTACAATTGACTGCCCTCACCCAGGCCGATGGGTTCAGGTGTTCTGAAAACCCTCCTTTCCCCACATTTCTTGGAGAATGAGGTCCTTTACATCATCCATTTCCCCTGCCACTCCAGCCAGCCATTCTTTCACCCTTTGCTGTGGGGGTGCTGTGTTGGCTGCTCTCACTTGAGTTGGGGGTTCTTCTTGCGCATAGTAGTTGGTTTCGGTCATTCGACTCGTGGTGGGTCTTTGGCGAGGCTGTTGACAATTTCATGAGAAGTGTCTGGGTTGGTTGCAATTATAACAAATAACTGTCCTCATGTCTTGAGGTGGGGGTCCTCCTCCTCTTCCAAATCCTCTGTGATTGGGTCTGGGGACGAATGGTCAGTTGGGGTCTCTGACTTCGGTGACTCAGGCACGTGTTCTGTCTGCTGATGTGTCCATTGCATTTGGGTCATATCATGGAGGGGGTGGTCCTCATGGTGGACCCCAATTGGGTGGTTGTGGTCTCCAGTGGGGTTGTGCTGATGAAGGAGGGGTTTTATTTTTGATGTTATCAAGGTGTGCTTTCATGTGGATATATTGCTTCTGTCTTCTGAGAGCGCATCGCTTCAATTCCTCGAATGTGTGTGGTTTGTCTAGTTCGTATACTTTCATGAACAGTGCTCATGGTAGTCCCACCATAAAGCGGTCGATAGTTTGTTGGTTGTTCAGATTGTAGTGAGCTTTTCTTGCTAGTCACTCGAACTGGACCACTGTAACGTTACCACAGGAACGTTATGTGCGACATGCACATCACTAAGTCGCTCAAGCCAAGGTAATGGGATAAGGAGTAGTCAGTTAAGACTAAGTTCGATGATGAATAAGCACCACATGGTCTCCTCAGACACGTAGGTGATAGTCGGGGAGTTCAGGGGTTCAAGCACAAAGGCGAACCAAAGTCATGCTCAAGCAAAAAGGCGAGCGTAAAGTCGTTCGTGGATTGACAACGATGTGGTATTACACAAGAAGTCAAGTCTACCATACAAGCTAGGTAGTGTGCGACTTATATACTAGTACAGGATGTTTGTACACAACAAACATATGGCGCGATATATGGGTTCTGAGTGAAAACGGAACAAAGGCATAGCTATAGTAAGGAACATGGTGATTGCGCGGGGTCATGTGCGGGTCAGATGAGACCGGAGCGCCGTGAACTTTAATATACAAGGAAGAGGGTGTAAAGACGTATCGTGCAGCGAAGAGATCATCAGAAACGGTTGGGCACATAAGGAGTTATGGGCGTATCAAGATGGGGTGTAACGTCTACCATGGACGTTTGCCTGACTTAGGCACTTGTGTGACGTGGGTTCCTGCGCAGGTGATATTGGTGGTTTACTGAGTCCTCGGGGAAGATGGCTGGATGCCTGCAATAGGTACCAGTAGAGTCTCTACAGGTATAGAGGGGGAAACCTAATGGGATGGACTGTGGTGGTGCTCTAACACTGCGGACGAATCTCCACTGAGGGTTGTCAAGTACGTAGTAACACTTGAAGGGTCTTGCAGTACGCGAGTTGAGATATTCGAAGATGAGATGACACGTGGTATTTGGAGGGTAAGTCACAGTCAGGCTATCCACCATCCACGATGAGTTGGAATGGGGAGAGGAGTCATGGGGATCCCTTTGGTCTTATAGGGATATGCCGGAGCTAGTTCACTAAGGGACACTGGGCCCTTGTATAGAAGACAATAGGATGGAAGTGGTATTCAAAGAAGACCAAGATGGGGATCCTGGTTGGTACTACTGTGAGCTTAAGTACACATAAGGGAGCCAGTTCTAGCTCTGCTCAAACATGTAAGTAACCAATCGTGTAAGTAGAGCAAACCCTAGTACAACTATCCTAGGGATCAGTCATCTGAATCGTAATATCGTACACGTACAACAATAACGAGCATCAGTCAGCATAGTAAGCCTCATCACGTACAACAATAGAGGCCATCAGTAATTGAGACATGAGGCGATAAGATCCAAAGTCCATGACACATTACTACTGACACGTTGGGTCATCACGATCACATCAGAGTTCACAACCAGGCCGGACTGTCTGAGAACGAAACGTAACATGGGGTGTGGGAATGAGAAGCAAGGAATGGGAGCATCCAAGGAAAAGAAGAAAGGAATTGTAACAACCACATACGCATCGATATCCTCCCCCGTCATTTTGATCCCCTTTTGTAGCTCACCTTGAGCTTGTTCCTCCTCGAGGATATTGGAGAATCATTTGGCAAACTCCGTCGCAATGTGATTCCACAGGGTTTGGGAGTATTGACTCACTCCTCGTTGAACTTCCCGGTTTAACCATTTGAGCATGGTCAGCATCCATTCACTTACATTGACTCCTTTGACGTATCCCAGGAACAGGAGGGATCGTTGGTATTTGTTTTGCATGATGGGGGCGTCCAGATTCATGCCCCAGTATACGTGCCATTGTGTTAAGAAGGCTTCATATTTAGTGCGGTCTCTGTCAAATACGGTTGGGGGTTCACCTGATAGTCTGTCTGATCTGTGATGCTCTCTGCCTCCTCCTCCTGTTAATCCTGGGGGTGGTCCTCCTCCTGGGGGTCCTTCACCTTCAGGTGGTCTCCCTCCTCCAGGGAATCCTCCCCCTGTTGGCCCTTGTCCTGGATATCCTCCCGGTAGTCCTCCTGGAGGTGGTGGTGGTCCTGTGAGAGGGTCTGGCTGGTTGGGTCCGATTGCTTGGAATAGTGCCACATCATCTGCTGTCATTCGATGTCCAGTGTTGGGGTTTATGGGTTGGAGGATGGCTTTGGCCTCTTCCCTGATTCGTTGTACTTCATCCATTGCTTGTGTTTCGGTAACTGTGGCCATGGGACTTCTGATGTGAATTTCTTCTGGTACTGTGATGTGCAGTGACTCAGCTATGTGTGCTAATAGACTTGAGTCATCTCCTGTATTCAGGCGTGCTTCGCTTTCTGTTGCAGTATGTTCTTCTGCAGGTTCGTTGTGGCTTGATTCTGAAGGATCTTGTTCCCTCAGCTGTTTGTCTTCACTTTCTTCTCCATCAAGTGACCCCCAGTCCTCTCCTTGGAGTTCCCTTGAGTCAATGTCACAGCAGTAGTGTCTTCCTGCTGGTCTGACGACATCCCACCAATTATCTACAGGGTTCCACATAACCTCTGTCCAACAGAAGTTTGAATAGTTGAACTCAACTGGTCAGTATCGGATCAGCTCTGCTGGAAAGTCGATGAAGTACCCAGTATCTCCCCTGTATTCTCTCCACCTATCCACTCCTAGGAATCTTTGTGGTACTGATCGTTCTCCTCTTGTTTCAAGGCTGTATGGTCAGAAGTTCCTCCACTGTTCCCTGGTAGTGAACACCACGTTTGGGGATCTTGGTCTTAATGTTACGCTACCATGGCGTTAGTCCAACTAGGACTTGGAAGTAGGTGTTCATGACTTAGCAAAATGGTTGTAAACATTGGCACGTTTCCAATATGCCATAGAATATGACAACAGTGATCCATGTGACGTGTGCTCAAAGCACCAAGGTAACAAAGAGACGTCTGCAAGACATGATGATTCCCTTAGACTCAAAGGTCAAGGCACAAATGCAGAGGTCAAGGCACGAAGGCCCGAAGAGATGAGTTTAGAGAAGTGGTATTAAGAAGAAGACCAAGATGGCTTGTCTTGGTCTTCACAATCCACTATTTATACATATAGAGGGGTGACTTTAAAGCTCCCCTATGACTCTGATATCCTGTAGCATAAGTAGCTCGAACCCTACTACCACTATACTAGTAATGAGTCATACTAACAATCACATGCTAGTACAACGTGTGCTGACTGATTCCAAGTCCATGACTAATTCCTACTTACTATCGTAGTCATAACTGTATAGTAAGCATCCACTTCCTCCATATCGTAATTCTGAGTCCACAATGCTTGTACTGTCACGGTTGGGACTGGTTACGGACAGGAGTACGATACGAAAGCGAGGTGATCTCTTACTATACGGTTATGACTACGATAGTAAGCAGGAATTAGTCATGGACTCGATTACCACACGTCGTACTAGCATGTGATTGTTAGTATGACTCATTACTAGGATAGCGATAGTAGGGTTCGAGCTACTTACGCTACAGGATCATCGGACTCACAGAGGGGCTTTAAAGCTACCTCTTATGTGTATAAATAGTGGCCTTAGAAGACCAAGACACGCCATCTTGGTCTTCTTCATAATACCACTCGTACTCTTCTCTCTTCGGGTCTTCATACCTCGACTTGTCATTTTCCTTGACCTTCGAGTCTAAGGCCTTCATCATTTCGCGTCACCAAGTATTCGTCATAGTGGTCTTGACCCTCAGGGCCTTTTGGACCACCTTAGTCGTATACCAAGGAATCCTTCGCACGTATCTGCATTATAACGAAACTCGCTAAGTCGTGAACGCCTCTGTACGAGCTCTAGTCGGGCTAACGCCGTGGTAGCGTTACATTAAGACCAAGATCCCCAACCGTGGCGTTCACCACAAGAGATCAGTGGAGAAATTTCAGAACCTACACCCTCGAAACAAGAGGAGAAAGATCAGTACCACGACGATTCCTAGGTGCAGCTAGGTGGAGAGAATATAGAGGAGACACCAGGTATTTCGTCGACTTCCCAGGAGAAGCTATCAGATACCGACCAGTTGAGTTCAACTACTCTAACTTCTGTTGGACGGAAATTACGTGGAACCCGATAGACAATCGGTGGGACGTCGTCAGACCAGCAGGGAGACACTACCGCTGTGACATTGATTCGAGAGAACTTCTCGGAGACGACTGGGGATCACTTGACGGAGACAGCGACCACGAAAGCGAAAGCGAAGAAGAACAACCAAGGGAACAAGCACCCTCAGAATCAAGCCACGAAGAACCAATAGAAGAGCACACTGCAACGGAAAGCGAGATAAGGCCAGGAACAGGAGACGACTCAAGTCTACTAGCCCACATAGCTGAGTCATTACACATTATGGTCCCAGAAGAGATTCATATCAGAAGTCCCATGGCCACCGTCACAGAAATCCAAGCGGTAGAAGAAGTACGACGTATCAGGGAGGAAGCAGAAGCCATCCTCAACCCCATCAACCCCTCCACAGGCCATAGAATGACAGCTGATGACGCAGCTCTGTTCAGGGCAATAGGCCCAGATCAACCGGATCCACCAACAGGACCACCACCACCACCTGGTGGACTACCCGGAGGATTTCCTGGACAAGGACCCACAGGTGGAGGATTCCCAGGAGGAGGACGACCACCCGGAGGAGAAGGACCACCCGGAGGAGAAGGACCACCAGGCGGAGGACCACCGGGAGGAGGACCCCCTCCTGGACTGGGCGGAGGTGGAGGACACGGATCAGATAGACTATCAGGTGAACCTCCGACAGTATATGACGGAGACCATACTAAATACGAAGCCTTCCTAACGCAATGGCACGTATACTGGGGGATGAATCTGGATGCCCCCATCATGCAAAACGAATACCGAAGATCGCTCCTATTCCTAGGATACGTCAAAGGGATCAATGTCAGCGAATGGACGCTGACCATGCTCGAATGGCTAAACCGAGAAGTACGAAGAGGAGTAAGTCAATACTCCCAAACTCTGTGGAACCACATTGCCACCAAATTTGCCAAACGATTCTCCAACATTCTGGAAGAAGAGCAAGCGCAAGCCGAACTTCAGAAGGGGATTAAAATGACAGGGGAAGACATTGACGCGTATGTGGTCCAGTTTGAACGTCTGGCAAGGAAAGCTCACTACAACCTAAACGATCGACAAACGATTGATCGATTCACGGCGGGACTACCACGAGCTCTGTTTATGAAGGTGTACGAGTTGGATGAACCCCACACCTTCGAAGATTGGAAGAGATGCGCCCTACGCCGACAAAAACAATACATCCACATGAAGGCGCGTCTCGATAACTTCAAAAACAAGACCCCCCCTTCGTCCGCACAACCCCGCTGGAGGCCACAACCCCCCAACTGGGGCCCACCACGAGGACCCCCACCGTCCAGATTCGATCCAAACGCAATGGACACATCAGCAGATAGGACACGCGCAAGAGTGGCAGAAGTAGGAGACGCGAACAGGCCCTTCATCCCAAGGCCACAAAGAGGAGGATACGGACGAGGAGGAGGACCTCCACCCCGTGACATGAGGACAGTCATCTGCTACAACTGTAATCAGACGGGGCACTTCTCACGAAACTGCCCACAGCCGCGTAAACGAGCTACCACCAGTCATATGACTGAAACCGACTATTACACGCAAGAAGAAACCCCAACACAGGCCCGAGTAGCCAACACAGCGCCTCCGCAACAGCGAGCAAAGGACTGGCTAGCCGGAGTAGCAGGAGAAATGGACGATGTAAAGGACCTCATCCTCCAAGAAATGTGGGGGAAGGAGGGTTTTCAGAACGCCTGAACCCATTGGCCTGGGTGAGGGCAGTCAACTGTAATTCTGTAATCATGACTCACTATCGATCTCTTCGAATTCCAGTCTCAATTCGCACGAATTACACTATGGCCGACATTAAAACATTGGTAGACTCAGGAGCAACGGACAACTTCATACGTCCCTCATTCGCCAAACGGATGGGCCTCGGATTACAAACGTTAGAACGTCCGAGAAAAATATGGAACATAGACAACACGGAGAACAAAGCGGGCAGTATCACTCACTTTGTAGACCTCGACGTTCAGACTAATCAACGACAACAAAAAATGCGTTTTCTAGTCACCGACCTAGGAAACGAAGACCTGGTACTTGGATACCCCTGGTTAGCGGTATATGAACCTACCATCAACTGGAGATACGCCACTATACACGAGAAGATGCTACCGATAGTCATCCGATCAATCGATCCCAACCAGGAGCACCACATCATAGGAGCCACGATCACGGAAGAAGAAAAAAGAGATATCATCCAAGACCTAGAAGAAGAGAGTCACCTACGTACCACCACCACAGAACTGGCTATCGAAGCTAAGCAGTTCCATGACAAAGTAGAACTCCCCCCGGCTTACGAACAGTTTGCGAAGATCTTTAGCGAAGAAGCATCCAACCGATTCCCCCCTTCTCGACCATGGGATCACGCAATCAAGTTTAAGGAAGGCACACCATCGGCGATCGACTGCAAGGTCTATCCGATGACCCAAGAAGAAGACGGCAAGCTCAAGGAATTCCTGGACGAACAACTCAAGAAAGGATATATACGCCCCTCCAAATCCCCCTACGCGTCATCCTTTTTCTTCATCAAGAAGAAAGACGGGAAACTACGACCAGTACAAGACTACCGGAAGATCAACGCAGTCACCATCCGCAACCAATACCCCCTCCCACTCATCTCCGACCTCATCATGGACCTCAGCCAAGCACATACCTACACGAAACTGGACGTCCGATGGGGATACAACAATGTACGCATACGAGAAGGGGACGAACATAAGGCAGCGTTCAAAACACAGTACGGACTCTTCGAACCCACCGTCATGTACTTCGGACTCACCAATTCGCCGGCGACATTCCAAACCATGATGAATACCATATATCGAGACACTATTGCAAAACACGAACAAAAGGGTACCATCATACGAGTCTACATGGACGACATCGGCATAGCTACAAGGAATCCGGCGGGACAAAAAGAACACGAAGAGGCCGTAATTGACGTACTACGAGTCGCGATGGATCACGACTTCTACTTCAAACTCGAAAAATGCCTCTTCAACAAGCCGCGAATGGATTACCTGGGGGTAATCCTTGAAAAGGGGGTAACACGTATGGACCCGGTAAAAATTTCCAGTATCAAAGACTGGCCCACACCAACGAAGGTCTGTGACGTACGCTCATTCCTAGGCTTCTGCAATTTTTACCGACTCTTCATTCGCGGCTTCGCCACACATGCCAAACCCCTCAACAAACTCACGAGAAAGGACACAGAATGGAGATGGACAGACGAAGAAGACAAAGCCTTCGAGAAGCTCAAGTCGCTGGTAACAGAGGAACCAGTACTAGCTCACCCAAAACTAGACGACCCATACGAACTAGAAGTGGACGCGTCAGGATTCGCAACAGGAGCAGTACTACTCCAGAAGAAGGAAGACGGCAAGAAACACCCCCTCGGATATTACTCAGCCACCCTGAATGAAGCCGAAAGAAACTACGACATTTACGACCTGGAACTCCTCGCCATCGTCAAGGCACTTCGACACTGGAGACCGCTACTAGCCGGATCCCCACATAAGATCAAAATCTACTCGGACCATATGAACCTCCAGTACTGGAAACTCCTGCAAAAGATAAGCCGAAGAGTAGCACGGGAAGTACTTGAACTAATGAGTATAACTTCGAAATTCACCACATTCCAGGGAAGAAAAATGGCAGAGCCGATGCACTATCACGGAGACCGGACTACGATCAAGGAGAAAAGGACAACGAAAACGTCGTAGTTCTACCAGAAGACGTATTCGCAAGGGTTACAACCGTGCAAGCCGCCCACCAACCACCGCAAACCGAGATCACCCTCCGCTACTGGGTGGATCCACACCAACTGAAACACATCGATGGAGTATGGTATAGACAAGGGAAGTACGTCATTACGGGATCACTAAACGAAAAGCGAGAACTCATAGCCGCCCATCACGATCCACCGGTACACGGACACCCTGGAATCGCAAAAACCACGCGACTGGTAGAACGACGATACTGGTGGCCGGAATTGAAACTGGACGTAAGAAACTACGTCCAGGGATGCGCCGAATGCCAGAGACATAAAGTCAACACACGCCCAACAAAGGCCCCATTGGTGCCTATAACCCCCAAGACAGATGCGTTACCATTCGAGACCATAGCTCTCGACTTCATCACTAAACTCCCGACGTCGCAGGGATACTACTCCATCCTCACCGTAACGGATCACGACTGCACCAAGGCATCCATATTCATACCTTGCAACGAAGAGATCTCGGCTGAAGAAACCGCGGGACTTTACGTGACCCACGTCTTCAAACGATTTGGACTCCCGTCAAAGATCATTAGTAACAGGGATCCTCGCTTCGCATCAAAATTCACGAGGGAACTCTGTAAAATACTAGAGATCCAACAGAACATCTCCACGGCATACCATCCCCGAACGGATGGACAATCGGAAAGGACAAATCAATGGCTAGAACAATATCTCCGATTCTGGGCCAATGAGCGACAAGACAACTGGGCGGCGTTTCTACCCATAGCAGAATTCGCGCACAATAATTGGCCCCACGAGGCAACAAGGAAGTCCCCATTTGCGCTCCTCATGGGATACGATCCACGCGCTGATTGGCTTGATAAGCCCTCTCCAATCCCACAGGTCATCACGAGACTGGAACAATTCCGGGAAGCCCGAAAAGAAGCCCAGGAACTGATCAAAAAGGCACAACTCATGTGGGTCAAACACCGAAATACCCCGAAACTCCGACTGGGAGAGTACGTGTGGCTGGAAGGACATCATCTGAGAACCAATCAGCCAACCCCCAAACTAGCGGCGAGAAGACATGGACCCTTCAAAATCACACGAGTTCTGTCACCGGTAAACTACCAACTAGAACTTCCCACACAGTGGAGCATCCACCCCGTGTTCCACATCGATCTTCTCACGCCTTATCGTGAAACACTCATGCATGGGGAAAACTTCCAACGCCCAGCACCCGATTTAGTAGAAGGAGAAGAAGAATACGAGGTCGAGAAAATTCTAGACCATCGGCTCTTCGGCAGAAGAAGACGCCTACAGTATCTGATCAAATGGAAGGGATACCCCGACTCGGAAAATCAGTGGGTCGATAAGGATGACGTGTTCGCAGACGAGGCCATAGCTGAGTATCAATTACTGAATCCCCGACACGGACATCACTTAAAAGCAGCGCAAACCTGGCAACAACCCCCACCATTCTCTCACTCTTCTCACCCTGGCTTCATCCGCTCCACTCTCACAACAATGTCTGTTTCCTCTGCCGCCGAGGCCATCGCTCGCGTTGCCCGAAACACGGGCCCCATCACCTACCAAGAACTCACCGACGCGCTTCAGTCCACCATCCCCGCCAGCTACGCCGACGGCACCAGCAACCCCGCCACCTGGTGGATCCTCTCCCAGGACGGACAGCGCATCAACGAGGTCCCCTTCACGACGGCCGAAGTTGATCGGCTTCGTGCAGCTCTCCCAGAGTCTGCGCCTCCCTCACCTCGACCTCTCCAGGTACGAATCGAGTACCGAACCGAGGAAGAGGTCCAAGACGCAAGCGACGGTCGACTGGGAGCAGTGGAAGGAGCAACGGTGGAGGCAGGTAGCGGAGGACTGGCAGCGGGAGCAGCTGAGGAAGGCGGCCGAGCGGAGGCGAGAAGCCCTTCGGAGGCGACGAGAGTGGACACGGGAGAGGAAAGAGCGGCAGGAGGCGAGGAGACAATCCTCGAGCAAGTCCGAGGGAGCTTAGCGGACCACTACCCAGCTGAGCACCCCCTCATCTCTACCGCCACAGACACTGATGACCCCGCCGAAACCCCCTACGCGTGCGACACTCGCGGACGCCCTCTGTACCGAGGAGGCGTGCGGGCCGACGCACCCCCTCCGTTCCCATTATTCCGACTACGACATGCGACCATGGGGCCACCGCCCCACGGGTACCGATACAACCGCGGGGAGGATTTTATCCACTACCCCATCAACGACGGACAAGGACGAACGCGCCAGGCCGCGTACGTCCAAGTCATCATGGGCTCCGACCCCATCGTGCTCGGCCTGGTGGAGGACAGCGAGAAAGTCTTCTCGCAGCCTCTCTACGCCGAGCCCCACGTCAAGGCTACAGGAAAGGAGCAGTACCCACAAGAGGACATGCACCTCTTCGCCGGCGGTTACCATGACCGCCCTCGCCTCGATCGCGCAATCGGCGAGCTCCACGACGTAAGCCTGAAGGCGGAAGTCCATTGCTACTGGGCCTATGCATACGAGGCTGAGAGGATGGAGCAGCGGCTCCACCAACTCGCCGCCGCACTCGGAGGGGTCAAGGCGGAGTTGGGGCGCAGTAAGTTCCGACTCGAGATGGCTAACGCGTTGGATCGGATCGAAGAGGTACAGGAGGGGTGGATGACGGGCCCTTGCCTTCGCCGCCGTCGTGGGCGCCGCGGCTGAAAAGGGGGTGATGTCACGGTTGGGACTGGTTACGGACAGGAGTACGATACGAAAGCGAGGTGATCTCTTACTATACGGTTATGACTACGATAGTAAGCAGGAATTAGTCATGGACTCGATTACCACACGTCGTACTAGCATGTGATTGTTAGTATGACTCATTACTAGGATAGCGATAGTAGGGTTCGAGCTACTTACGCTACAGGATCATCAGACTCACAGAGGGGCTTTAAAGCTACCCCTTATGTGTATAAATAGTGGCCTTAGAAGACCAAGACACGCCATCTTGGTCTTCTTCATAATACCACTCGTACTCTTCTCTCTTCGGGTCTTCGTACCTCAACTTGTCATTTTCCTTGACCTTCGAGTCTAAGGCCTTCATCATTTCGCGTCACCAAGTATTCGTCATAGTGGTCTTGACCCTCAGGGCCTTTTGGACCGCCTTAGTCGTATACCAAGGAATCCTTCGCACGTATCTGCATTATAACGAAACTCGCTAAGTCGTGAACGCCTCTGTACGAGCTCTAGTCGGGCTAACGCCGTGGTAGCATTACAGTAAACACTACCATCGCCAGACTCAAGCTCTGTGTTGATGCGAGAATGGTTTGCGCGCAGCCAGGCTTTGATGGACAAGAAAGCCAGTTCGATCGGGTTGAGGTCCGGCGAATAGGCAGGAAGGTAGATAAGGTGCATGCCGTGTCCCTCAACCAGCTCACGAATCCCGTCCACCTTGTGGATTGAGGCGTTGTCAATGACGAGAACTGAGTTGGGCAATGGCCACTCATTCATGTGCAGGAGGAGGCCTTGAACAAATCGTCGAAAGTGGTCGCCGGTAATAGCATTTTCGACGATCTCGAGGTGTAGAATCCCATCAAGGGAGAGAGCAGGCAATATCGAATACTTAGTACCACAAAGGAAAAACTCAAAGCGGCGAGCACGCTCGCCATGGATTGACCACACGTACGGCCTCCTCAAAGTGAGTCGATTGAAATGACTCTCGTCAGCGAAGACGAGCTGATCTGGTCGGAAATGGGCAGCGATGATGCCCATGTACTCCTCGCGGTCTTGTTCGTTTCGCTCAAGAGCGGGGCGTGTGACCTATCATTCGATATTAGTATGAGAGTGATGGAGCTGGTGGATGGAGATGTACTGTTTTCATTGTGTATCCCTCCCTTTGGAGAGAACGCATAATTGTTGGAAGTGAAACCTCGACGTTGCAGGCTTCCCGAAGCTCCGTCTGTAGCTCCATAAGCATGATGTCGGGCTGACATTCAACGGTGTCGTGGAGGAACTATGGGGGTAAGACAATGTCTAGGGACGAGATATTGCATACATACCTTAATCTGCACAGCGGTGAGTATGTGTGGGTGACCCCTATTGATTGGTGGTGGGGGATATGAGCTCCCTGTCTTGCGGTGCTGGCTGCGCCACCTCTTGAGTGTTGGGACACTAATCCCAGTGTATTTGAAGACGTCTGAGTTGCACAGTCCCTGAAGGGACATTGATAGGGCTTGCTCTTTGAGTTCTTTGGAGATGTGACGGCGAACCATGGAAGAGTAAGGAAGAGAGATGCAAAGGAGAGTTGCACCAGAGAAGTAATCTTGGTTGTGATGGAGGGGATGCGACGCCAGCAAAAGCTGACAACTATTCCATAACCCCAATTCTGCAAGATAACTCAATTTCTGGAGAATTTTCCCTCGACTTAATTATGAACCCCGCTCTGGGGTTTTGGGAGTCCGCTTGTGTATCCAAAATGGAAGGTATCTATCGTTATGAAAACCGCTGTACTTCAGCCACGCGGCCTTTCTCGGTCTTCTTTTATCTCAGTTCGCTTCTTATGCTTCCCTTCCCTTCCCTCTTTAAGTACAGACTCTTTTGTACTTAAATACAACTCTGCATACCCCAGATACCTGCCATGCAATGCTGCATTGTCTGCACCAAAGTAGTGTGGATTGGGCACAGGAGCATGACCAGAGTGCCATGGTGCATTGTCCATCTCATGCAACAGCTGACTACACTGTGCATGATCCTCAAAACCCCCAGGCATTTCTGGTGAGGGTGGAGGGACACTGCATAATGTGCATTGCACTTGGGCAAGGTGGGGGCAAGGTGGGAGTGGGCTGCTCATGTTTAGGTGTGGTGGGCAGAGTGGGCAGAGTGGTAGGGAGTGGTGGTGTGTGTGTATGCTCAAGTTTTAGGTCTAGGTGTTCTTCTATGTCCTCCTCATCACTACTGTGTGAGTGTGCAGGGGATGCAGCTCACTGTGGTGGTAACACTGACATGCTAGGTACAGCAGTCACTGTAACTGGTGTCACAACCTGTAACATTACCACAGGAACATTATGCATGATATTTGCTTCATTAAGTTGCTCAATGTTATGTTTTGGTTATACAGACTGTTTGGACTGGTTGTGAACTGCTGACATACATGCAATGACCCAGTATGTTAGAAGTAATGTGTCATGAACTTATAACATCAGTTAGCTGTGGTACTGTAACGCTACCACTGGCGTTAGTCCGACTTGGACACGTATGAGGGCGTTCACGACTTAGCGAGTTTCGCTATAACGTAGATAGGTGCGGAGAATCCCCTGGTAGACGACTAAGGCAGTCCAGAGGGCCCGAAGGGTCAAGACTAAGACAACAAAGACTTGCTGACGCGAAATGATGACAAGCCTTAGACTCGAAGGTCAAGGATAGCGAAGGGCCGAGACGCGAAGGTCCGAAGAGAAGAGATTGAAAGTGGTATTACGAAGAAGACCAAGATGGCTTATCTTGGTCTCCCGAGTCCACTATTTATACATGTAAGAGGCAGCTTTAAAGCTCCTCTGTGAGTCCGATAACCTGTAGCGTAAGTAGCTCGAACCCTACTACCGCTATCCTAGTAATGAGTAATACTAACAATCATGTGCTAGTACTACTCGTGATGACTGATCCAATGTCCGTGACTAATTTCTACTTACTACTGTAGCCACAACCGTGTAGTAAGCGTCCACTTCGTACTCGTAAAGTCCGTCCGTTACAGGTACTGTGATGACTGATGTCCTAGGATTGCTTACTGTATAATATTACAAATGATGACCTATTTCTAGCAGTAGTTGTACTAGGGTTCACTGTAGTGGTATGACCATCAGCTACACTTTTATGCTCTGTAGGGCACACCTTCAGGAGATCTCACTTGACCAGACTTGGGATTTCCTAACAACCTACTTGCTCAATCTGCTCATAATGAGAGAGCTGTTGGCGTTCAAACTCTTCTAGGTGGACTCCAAAGCAGAGTATCTGAAGAATGTGGATGTCAATGAAAAGGTAAATGATTGGGGTATGCTCCCTTAAAGCTGAGCTGGCTGATGCTCAATGAATCCAGTGGGAAGGGTCACATGACAGGTCCTGGGCAAACTCTGAGGGAACATGCAGTGAGAGGGAACACCACTGTAACTGTTGGTTGAACTCTGAGGACTGCGTAGGACACAGGATGCCACTGTAATGACTGGACTAACTCCAAAGGTCACATAGGGCAAGAGGAGAAGAGGGATGGATTCAGAGACAAGAGGGGACTGCTGGGGCTATCATTGTACAGACAATACAAGAAGTTAAAGCTACTGTCTAAGATTGCTTCTACATGCTACTTATACTACAGGGAATGGCTTTTGAACTCAGCTCAAACCCTAATACAACTGTCCTAGGAATGAGTCAAGTGATACAGAAACACATGTCCTACACCACTGATGGTGGCTGAAACATACAACTCCTGGGCACATCAAGCCACAGGAACAAGGCACAATCTATCAGTCTAAGTCAGGCAATGGATCACAAACCAGGCACTATCAATCAACATGTTCCAATCCAGGCACAAGCTCATCTGGACTCTTCTGGTGTAGGTCTAGCCAGGTCACATGCCAGGTCATATGATGGGCAGTGACATCATCAGGCACTAATCTTCTGGCCCTTGAGGCAGGTCTTGGGGGAAGGAGTATTGTGCGGTGAGGATGGCTGCATGTAGGTGTAGGGTGTGCTGTATGTAGAACTTCCAGAGGCATTCCCTAGTCTCAGCTTCTTTGGCTGCCATTGCATCGGCATCTAGTTCTTGTTGAGGACTTGTGGGCTTCCAGGCAATGAAAGGCTCTGGAGATGCATCTCTGGGTGGTGGTGGTGGTGTTGGAGGTTCGTGTGATGTCATTGGAGGGCTAAACGTAACATACACCAAGTCAAGTGAAGGTTGGTGAACTGCCATGGGCAAAGACTCAACTTGATGTGGAGATAGATCACATGCCAAACTTACAAACAATGTGGAGCATGCTGATGAACAGCATAGGTGGAATCCAGATACTCACAGTGACTAAGTAGACTGTGGTGAGATACAGGAGGCACAGGGTAAGCAGAGATCTTGCAGAGTAAGCAGATAGAGATGTCTGATAGCACAGAGTGAGAACTGGGGCTATCAGGGTGTACATGGTGTTGATAAGTGACCTTTGCGCACTTAGCGGCTCTGGATGGACCAGACTTGCAGCATGGACTGCTTTAGATAAGATATAGGACTTGTAGATTAGATATTTGATCTGTACAATCTCGGACTTCCCTCTTATCTATGACATCATGTACAATGACATCACTCGGACTTCTCTGGACTTTACATTGTACTTCGCGTTTTTGTACTTTCCTTTGTTCTACCTTTATTGTGATGTCACTATGATATCATCTTAGTCTGGATTCCTGTTGTTCTTATCGCCTTGTTCTCCTTCTGTACATTCCTCTTGTCCCATACTAAGAACAATGCTCCTTGTAATACGTGACTCTATGTTACCTCCCTTGTATCAGTGTCACCTTCTGTAAAGTATAAGTAGTGCAGCTTGTACGCTCCTGGTCCACATCAGTTCCTCACTGCTTGTGTGCCAGGTATGTCTTCCCTTCTCTAATGTAACATCAGTTCCTCACTGCTTGTGTGCCAGAACTACCTTCTAGCTTCTCTTGCAAGATCCCCTCTGCTGCTTACCAGTTGCTCAGCGTATCTCACCACAGTCTACTTTGTCACTGTGAGTATGCTATTCATCTCTGCTGTTTATCACATGGTACACTATTTATACAGTCTAGGGACAATGATGCACTTGTACAATAAGGGCATTATACAATAGATGAAATACAATAAGACCTGGAACAAAGAGTGGGTCAGAACAAAGGGAAGTACTTTAGACAATAAGTACAATAGGAATCTAGAACAAGAATGATATTATAGTGACATCACAATAAAGATATAACAAAAGGATAGTCCAAATGCATAGTACAATAATAAGTCCAGAGGAGTCCATATGATGTGATGTCATAGATAATAGAAAGGTCTGAGATTATGATGATCATACATCTAATCTACATGAGTCCTGTATATCTAATCTACAGCAGTCCATATCTGATATGTCCATAGAGCCACTAAGTGCACACAGGTCACTTATCAACATCTCCCCATGATCAGAAATCTGGGACTAGCACAAGCCCATGTCTACATTGTGTTGGTGGAGCAGGGTGCAAGCAAGTGACTTAGTGAAGCCATCTGCAACCATTTCCAGTGTAGGGGTTCTGATTAGAGCAATGGTGCCCTTTTCAATGTACTCCCTAATGACATGGTGCCATATTGCAATGTGCTTGGATTGCCTCCCAGTGACAGGGTTCAAGGCCAAATCAATGGCACCCTTGTTGTCACCATGTAATGGGATGGGGTTGTTGACCTCATACCCAAGTTCCTTAAGGAAGCTCTGATACCAAGCAGCTTGATTGGCCACATCAGTCATGGCCATGTATTCTGCCTCTGTAGTGTTTTGGGCTACTGTCTTTTGCTTGTGTGAAGACCAGCTTATTGCACCATTGGCTAAAAGGAACACATACCCAGAAGTGGAGTGTCTGTCATCAACCTGGTCACTGTTATGTTCCATCCTAAATCCCGTTCGACAAGCACTGACTTGTGCAGCACTGCCAAAGCTTACTGACAAGAATAGATTATGAGTGCCAAAGTTGTGAGTTTCAACCCCGCATCCCCAAGATATCACATGCTGGTTTGGATTATCTGCAGGATCCCAGATGGCAAGCACCCTGGGAATAGCTGAAGAAAAAGCTGTCAAGTGCCTGTCACGTGACCCTGGCATGTGACCTGGTCTAGACCCACACCAGAAGGATCCAGATAAGCTTGTGCCTGGATTGTGATTGGATCTGCCTCATGGACTGTATGGTTCCTAGTTTCTGATTGTGTTATCAATTGTGCCTGTGGCTTGATGCACCCATCTACTGTATGTTTCAGCCACTGATTGATGGACTTCTGATGTGTTTCATGTTTGCCTCATGTCGACCTTGTGACTATATCATCCCCAACTCATGTCCTGGCCTTCTGCCATTGGACAATACATATAAGATTTCGTATTCAGGCTGAGCTTGAAAGCTCCCTGGATGTGTATAAGTAGCACCCCAGTCTCACTGATCACCCTCAGCTTGACTTCTTGTAGTATCCAGCCTACAAGTAGACCAAAGCAGATAAAAGTCTTGGGGACAGTAGCCCCACACCCTCCATATCCTGTCTCCTTTGCTTGAGCATGCTATCCTCTTCTTCATTGCCAACTGCATCATACACATCATCCTTGTCATTGTCTACAGCATTGCCCAAACCCTAGAAGAACTCAACAAGCAGCAAGATCCTGAGGTTCTGACCAGAAGATAGACCAGTCAAAGCTTGGTTGCCACTGTGATACCGCAAGAATCCCTAGTTTCCTGTCGAGAAGCCAGACTCCAGAAGGTGTGCCTGCTGGAGTGTAACAGTCACCCAGGGAAGAGTCACTATAGCTGTGAACGCCATCTCCACTGGTGCCATCATAGACAGTGCACATGTTCACAGTTCCTGCTAGGTAGGACAGAACATACTGCACTAGTTGTAGATGTTGGGGGGAAGGATTTGCTGCATATTGTGCCAAATGTGATACAGCAAAGGCAATGTCAGGTCTAGTGCCAATCTGAACATACAGCAGACTACCAATTAGTGACTGATAGTGTGTAATGTCAGAGGCAGTGGCCTGGCCAGTACATTTAATAAGGTGCTCTTCAGCACCAGCAGGTAAGGGTGTGTTGTGTGGAGTGGCATCAGTCATGCCAAAGCATTCAAGGACATCCTTGATGTAGCCAGACTGATCTATTTTGATGTGTCTGAGGGAGTGATTGCACACAATATGTATACCAAGATATGATTCTATCTCCCTGAGATCTGTCATCTCATAGTGTTCAGAGAGATCTGACTTCAAATGCTTGATATTCTCCAGTGAAGCTGTAACACTACCACAAGCATGAGTCCGACTTGGACAATCGAACGATGAACACAACTTAGTGACGATGAGTATGCTTGAGAGTATGAAGCAGTCTGTAAGCGACAATAAGCACTACCTTGACTGCTTGAGATAGCAAGATGATGGCCACCAACATGCAATGTGGGGCCAGGGTGGTTCTCAGATTTGTAGATTGAGATGGAGACAAGAAGTTGATGTAACGTCTACCATGGATGTTCACCTGACTTAGGTGCTTTGATAGCGTGGATTCCCTTGTGGATAGTATCAGTAGTTTTCAGGCATGTCAGGGAATACAGCAGGGTGTCTGCAAAAGGTACCTGTAGAGTTGCGGTAGGTGTAGAGGGTGAAACTTATCAGGATATTGGGTGGGGGTTTGCTGACACCTCTAACAAATTGCCACTGGGCTGAGTCGAGGATGTAGAAGCACTTGAAGGGATGCGTGGTCCGAGTGTTGAGATATTTGAAGATGAAGTGGCATGTAGTATTGGCAGGATAAGTCACCATCTACTGATAGTGGAATGAGACAGAAGTACACAGGGATCCCCTTGGTCATTTGGGATATACCGGTATAAGTTCACTAGAGGACCCAAGGCCTCTGTGTAGAAGACGAGTAGAAGTGGTAATTGAAGAAGACCAAGATGGGGATCCTGGCCTGACTATGGAGAACCTTATATACATGTAAGGGAGCTATTCGGAGCTCCACTCAAACCATGTCCTAGCCAATAGCATAAGTAGTGTGAACCCTACTACAGCAATCCTAGGAATTGGTCATCTGTATTGTAATATTGTACACATACAACAATGGGAGTCTCAGTCATCAAGGCACAACCGCTGACTGATGCTACAAGTCCATGACTATTACTACTGATGTGATGAACAGCATAGGTTGAGATGCATACTCACAGTGAATCAAAGATACTGTGGTGAGATATGTGAGGCACAGGGAAGCAGAGATCTTGCAGA
Organism: Lactarius vividus; assembly: GCA_021527035.1. Taxonomy (NCBI): domain Eukaryota; kingdom Fungi; phylum Basidiomycota; class Agaricomycetes; order Russulales; family Russulaceae; genus Lactarius; species Lactarius vividus. The sequence goes on from JAKELG010000060.1 coordinate 116,761, forward strand.
GTAAGCTTTAGAGATGTCTGATAGCACAGAGTGAGAACTGGGTGGTATTACAACAGTAGGAAACATACCTGATAGCACAGAGTGAGAACTGGGGCTATCAGGGCGTACATGGTACACTACTTATACAGTCTAGTGTCAATGACACACTTGTACAATAAGGGCGTTATACAATAGTCAGAATACAATAAGACCCGGAACAATGAGTGGGTCAGAACAAAGGGAAGTACTTAGACAATAAGTACAATGGAGAATTCCAGAACAAGGATGATATCATAGTGACATCACAATAAAGATATAACAAAAGGATAGTCCAAAAGCGTAGTACAATAACAAGTCCAGAGTAGTCCATGTGATGTCATTGTACAGTGATGTCATAGCGAACATGTCAGAGTCCACAACTGGGCTGGGCAGTCCAAGAATGAAACACAACATCACCCCCTTTTCAGATTCAAGCCCCAGCTTGATTGCACATGACTGTGAGGGGGTTCGTGCTGAGGGAGTGGATATGCTGGATCACCTGCATCTCCTTGGTGTCTTCTTCAGTGCGAGGTCCACAGTATAATGCAGATCTCTTGTTCTTGATGTGGTCGATCATGTGAGTGTGCTGGAGTCAACTGATGCACCAATTCCTCTCTATCTCGATCCTCTCCAACTTCATCTGCTCCACTGCCACTCGATGTTGCTGGGCATGGTAGCCAAGGGTCATGTATGAGTGTGCTCAAAATAGTTGTCCAGCCAAGAATGCAAGGAATGACAGGCTGCTGATGGACAACACCTTTGAGGACTGACTGTGGGCAGCTGGGACTATTGAAGATCGTTGCCTACACATCACAGGAATAAGCCTAGGCATAGCAACTGTAGTCAGCAGTGCTGTTCATAAGTGATACTAATGATTACATTGAATTAGTCAAGCATTACTCATAAGAAATGCTGCCAATAGTCTCAAATGGGCCCAATGTTGATTGTCAGTGATGCTAGGCCCATTTGAGCCCATCGGCAGCACATTTTGCAAGCATTGCCAGGCCCATTCAAGGCAATCGGTAGCATCTGTAACATCTACCACGGACGTTTGCCTGACTTAGGCACGTGTATGATGTGGGTTCCCTTGTGGGTAGTATCGATGGTTCACTGGGTCTTCAGGGAAGATGGCTGGATGTCTGCAATAGGTGCCGGTGGAGTCTCGGTACATATAGAGGGGAAAACCTAGCAGGATAGAAGTGGGCAGCACTGGGACACTATGGATGAATCTCCACTGAGGGTTGTCAAGGACATAGTAACACTTGAAAGGTCTGGTGGTACGAGAGTTAAGATATTCGAAGACAAGGTGACATGTGGTATTCAGCAGGTAAGTCACGGTCAGGATATCCACCATCCACAAGGAGTTGGAATGGGGAATAGAGTCACGGGGATCCCCTTGGTCTCAGGGATATGCTGGAGCTAGTTCACTAAGGGACTCTGGGCCCTTGTATAGAAGACGATAGGATGGAAGTGGTATTTGAAGAAGACCAAGATGGGGATCCTGGCCTGTACTACTGTGAGCTTAAGTACACGTAAGGAAGCCAGTTCTAGCTCCGCTCAAACTCGTACATAGCCAATAGCATAAGTAGAGCAAACCCTAGTACAGTGGTCCTAGGAATCAGTCATCCGTATTGTAATATCGTACACATAGAACAATAGGGAGCATCAGTCAGCCTAGTAATCCACAACATGTACAACAGTAGAAGTCATCAGTCATCATAGCACGAGGCAGTTAGATCCGAAGTCCATGACACATTACTCCTGACACATCAGGTCATTACAATCACGTCAGAGTTCACAACCGGGCCAGGCAGTCCGAGAATGAAACGTAACAGCATCACTTAGGAATGACACTGGGCCCATTCGAGACCATTGGCAGCACATCTCATGAGTGACACTGGGCCCGTTGAAGAAAATCAGCAATGTCACCAAGGATCAATCTGGGCCCATTTGAGACTGTTGGCAGTATTTCTTGGGAGCAATGCTGGGCCTGTTCAAGGAAATTGGTAGAATTACAGAGAAATAACACTGGGCCCATTCAAGACCATCAGCAGCATATCTCATGATCAACACTGGGCCTATTCAAGACAATCGGTAATGTCACCAGCGATCGATGCTGGGCCCATTTGAGACCATTGGCAGCATATCTCATGATTGACACAGGGCCCATTCAGGACAATCAGCAATATCACCAACAATTAATGCTGGGCCCATTTGAGATCATCAGCAGTATTTCTTAGGAGCAATGATGGGCCCATTTGAGACCATCAGCAGCATTTCATGGGTGGGAGCAATGCTGGGCCCATTTGAGGAACTCAGTAGTATCACCTATGAATAATACCAGGCCCATTTGAGACCATCGGCAGTATTTCTTGGGAGAAATACTGGGCCCATTTGATGGAATCAGTAGTATCACCTACAAAATACACCAGGCCCATTTGAAATAATTGGCAGTATTTCTTGGGAGCAATGCTGGGTCCATTCAAGGAACTTGGTGGTATCACCTATGAAATACACCAGGCCCATTTGAGACTATCAGCAGTATTTCTTGGGATCAATGCTGGGCCCATTTGGAGAATTTGGTAGTATCACCTACAAAATACACTGGGCCCATTTGAGGCCATTGGCAGTATTTCTTGGGATCAATGCTGGGCCATTTGAGGAATTTGGTAGTATCACCTACACAATATCCTGGCCCCATTTGAGACTATTGGCAGTATTTCTTGGGAGCAATGCTAGGCTCATTCAAGGAACTCAGTAGTATCACCTATGAAATACACTGGGCCCATTTTGTTACATCCTAGCAGGGATGTGGGTTCAAAGGGTTTTGATATCACACAAGTATCAAGTGAAGACGTCTGTTGTCTTATTGCTATGAAATACAAGTGGTCTGGAGTGGAACACAGTGTGTACCACTACTCTGCAATTAGGGCTCCTTGCCCGAAGTGTCTAACACTTCTCTATACTCAGTCTTGCAAGTACACAGAGTCTAACAGGTGTGACACATTGATATAGTTCAACTGCAAAGACTTCAATGATGTCCGGGTCAGGGACAGAGATAGGGGATGCACAAGTAGAGAGGAAGGATGAAGTCACACCAAAGGGGCAAAGGCAAGGTTGCTAGTGTTGATAAGTGACCTGTGTGCCCTTAGCGGCTCTATGGACATGCAGATAACGGACTGCTTTAGATTAGATATACAGGACTTATGTAGATTAGATGTATGATCATCACAATCTTGGACCTTTACTTTATCTATGACATCACTGTACAATAACATCACATGGACTACTCTGGACTTATTATTGTACTATGCTTTTGGACTATGCTTTTGTTATATCTTTATTGTGATGTCACTATGATATCATCCTTGTTCTGGATTCCCTATTGTACTTATTGTCTAAGTACTTCCCTTTGTTCTGACCCACTCATTGTTCCGGGTCTTATTGTATTCTGACTATTGTATAACGCCCTTATTGTACAAGTGCGTCATTGTCTCTAGACTGTATAAATAGTGTACCATGTACGCCCTGATAGCCCCAGTTCTCACTCTGTGCTATCAGGTATGTCTCTTACTCTTGTAATATCACTAAGTTCTCACTCTGTGCTATCAGACATCTCTAAGCTTACCTTGCAAGATCTCTGCTTCCCTGTGCCTCACATATCTCACCACAGTACTTCTTGATTCACTGTGAGTATGCGTCTCCACCTATGCTGTTCATCAGCTAGATTGCAAACGAAGCCAAGTCTGGCTTCCTACTGTGTAAAATACAGCTTTAAATAGGACAAGGTTCCAAACAACATGAACACAAGTCTACACAGAAGTAAAGAGCCAAAACAAGTCAAGGCACTGATATAGAAGTGGAGTCTAGATGTCACGGTACATGTAACGCTACCACGGCGTTAGCCCGACTAGAGCTCGTACAGAGGCGTTCACGACTTAGCGAGTTTCGTTATAATGCAGATACGTGTGAAGGATTCCTTGGTATACGACTAAGGCGGTCCAAAAGGCCCTGAGGGTCAAGACCACTATGACGAATACTTGGTGACGCGAAATGATGAAGGCCTTAGACTCGAAGGTCAAGGAAAATGACAAGTTGAGGTACGAAGACCCGAAGAGAGAAGAGTACGAGTGGTATTATGAAGAAGACCAAGATGGCGTGTCTTGGTCTTCTAAGGCCACTATTTATACACATAAGAGGTAGCTTTAAAGCCCCTCTGTGAGTCTGATGATCCTGTAGTGTAAGTAGCTCGAACCCTACTATCGCTATCCTAGTAATGAGTCATACTAACAATCACATGCTAGTACGACGTGTGGTAATCGAGTCCATGACTAATTCCTGCTTACTATCGTAGTCATAACCGTATAGTAAGAGATCACCTCGCTTTCGTATCGTACTCCTGTCCGTAACCAGTCCCAACCGTGACATCACCCCCTTTTCAGCCGCGGCGCCCACGACGGCGGCGAAGGCAAGGGCCCGTCATCCACCCCTCCTGTACCTCTTCGATCCGATCCAACGCGTTAGCCATCTCGAGTCGGAACTTACTGCGCCCCAACTCCGCCTTGACCCCTCCGAGTGCGGCGGCGAGTTGGTGGAGCCGCTGCTCCATCCTCTCAGCCTCGTATGCATAGGCCCGGTAGCAATGGACTTCCGCCTTCAGGCTTACGTCGTGGAGCTCGCCGATTGCGCGATCGAGGCGAGGGCAGTCATGGTAACCGCCGGCGAAGAGGTGCATGTCCTCTTGTGGGTACTGCTCCTTTCCTGTAGCCTTGACGTGGGGCTCGGCGTAGAGAGGCTGCGAGAAGACTTTCTCGCTGTCCTCCACCAGGCCGAGCACGATGGGGTCGGAGCCCATGATGACTTGGACGTACGCGGCCTGGCGCGTTCGTCCTTGTCCGTCGTTGATGGGGTAGTGGATAAAATCCTCCCCGCGGTTGTATCGGTACCCGTGGGGCGGTGGCCCCATGGTCGCATGTCGTAGTCGGAATAATGGGAACGGAGGGGGTGCGTCGGCCCGCACGCCTCCTCGGTACAGAGGGCGTCCGCGAGTGTCGCACGCGTAGGGAGTTTCGGCGGGGTCAGTCAGTGTCTGTGGCGGTAGAGATGAGGGGGTGCTCAGCTGGGTAGTGGTCCGCTAAGCTCCCTCGGACTTGCTCGAGGATTGTCTCCTCGCCTCCTGCCGCTCTTTCCTCTCCCGTGTCCACTCTCGTCGCCTCCGAAGGGCTTCTCGCCTCCGCTCGGCCGCCTTCCTCAGCTGCTTCCCGCTGCCAGTCCTCCGCTACCTGCCTCCACCGTTGCTCCTTCCACTGCTCCCAGTCGACCGTCGCTTGCGTCTTGGACCTCTTGCCTCGGTTCGGTACTCGATTCGTACCTGGAGAGGTCGAGGTGAGGGAGGCGCAGACTCTGGGAGAGCTGCACGAAGCCGATCAACTTCGGCCGTCGTGAAGGGGACCTCGTTGATGCGCTGTCCGTCCTGGGAGAGGATCCACCAGGTGGCGGGGTTGCTGGTGCCGTCGGCGTAGCTGGCGGGGATGGTGGACTGGAAGCGCGTCGGTGAGTTCTTGGTAGGTGATGGGGCCCGTGTTTCGGGCAACGCGAGCGATGGCCTCGGCGGCAGAGGAAACAGACATTGTTGTGAGAGTGGAGCGGATGAAGCCAGGGTGAGAAGAGTGAGAGAATGGTGGGGGTTGTTGCCAGGTTTGCGCTGCTTTTAAGTGATGTCCGTGTCGGGGATTCAGTAATTGATACTCAGCTATGGCCTCGTCTGCGAACACGTCATCCTTATCGACCCACTGATTCTCCGAGTCGGGGTATCCCTTCCATTTGATCAGATACTGTAGGCGTCTTCTTCTGCCGAAGAGCCGATGGTCTAGAATTTTCTCGACCTCGTATTCTTCTTCTCCTTCTACTAAATCGGGTGCTGGGCGTTGGAAGTTTTCCCCATGCATGAGTGTTTCACGATAAGGCGTGAGAAGATCGATGTGGAACACGGGGTGGATGCTCCACTGTGTGGGAAGTTCTAGTTGGTAGTTTACCGGTGACAGAACTCGTGTGATTTTGAAGGGTCCATGTCTTCTCGCCGCTAGTTTGGGAGTTGGCTGATTGGTTCTCAGATGACTGTCCTTCCAGCCACACGTACTCTCCCAGTCGGAGTTTCGGGGTAGTTCGGTGTTTGACCCACATGAGTTGTGCCTTTTGATCAGTTCCTGGGCTTCTTTTCGGGCTTCCCGGAATTGTTCCAGTCTCGTGATGACCTGTGGGATCGGAGAGGGCTTATCAAGCCAATCAGCGCGTGGATCGTATCCCATGAGGAGCGCAAATGGGGACTTCCTTGTTGCCTCGTGGGGCCAGTTATTGTGCGCGAATTCTGCTATGGGTAGAAACGCCGCCCAGTTGTCTTGTCGCTCATTGGCCCAGAATCGGAGATATTGTTCTAGCCATTGATTGGTCCTTTCCGATTGTCCGTCCGTTCGGGGATGGTACTGCCGTGGAGATGTTCTGTTGGATCTCTAGTATTTTACAGAGCTCTCCTCGTGAATTTTGATGCGAAGCGAGGATCCCTGTCGCTAATGATCTTTGACGGGAGTCCAAATCGTTTGAAGACGTGGGTCACGTAAAGTCCCGCGGTTTCTTCAGCCGAGATTTCTTCGTTGCAGGGTATGAATATGGATGCCTTGGTGCAGTCGTGATCCGTTACGGTGAGGATGGAGTCGTATCCCTGCGACGTCGGGAGTTTAGTGATGAAGTCGAGAGCTATGGTCTCGAATGGTAACGCATCTGTCTTGGGGGTTATAGGCACCAATGGGGCCTTTGTTGGACGTGTGTTGACTTTATGTCTCTGGCATTCGGCACATCCCTGGACGTAGTTTCTTACGTCCAGTTTCAATTCCGGCCACCAGTATCGTCGTTCTACCAGTCGCGTGGTTTTTGCGATTCCAGGGTGTCCGTGTACCGGTGGATCGTGATGGGCGGCTATGAGTTCTCGCTTTTCGTTTAGTGATCCCGTAATGACGTACTTCCCTTGTCTGTACCATACTCCATCGATGTGCTTCAGTTGGTGTGGATCCACCCAGTAGCGGAGGGTGATCTCGGTTTGCGGTGGTTGGTGGGCGGCCTTGCACGGTTGTAACCCTTGCGAATACGTCTTCTGGTAGTACTACGACGTTTTCGTTGTCCCTTTCTCCTTGATCGTAATCCGGTCTCCGTGATAGTGCATCGGCTCTGCCATTTTTCTTTCCTGGAATGTGGTGAATTTCGAAGTTATACTCCATTAGTTCAAGTACTTCCCGTGCTACTCTTCGGCTTATCTTTTGCGGGAGTTTCCAGTACTGGAGGTTCATATGGTCCGAGTAGATTTTGATCTTATGTGGGGATCCGGCTAGTAGCGGTCTCCAGTGTCGAAGTGCCTTGACGATGGCGAGGAGTTCCAGGTCGTAAATGTCGTAGTTTCTTTCGGCTTCATTCAGGGTGGCTGAGTAATATCCGAGGGGGTGCTTCTTGCCGTCTTCCTTCTTCTGGAGTAGTACTGCTCCTGTTGCGAATCCTGACGCGTCCACTTCTAGTTCGTATGGGTCGTCTAGTTTTGGGTGAGCTAGTACTGGTTCCTCTGTTACCAGCGACTTGAGCTTCTCGAAGGCTTTGTCTTCTTCGTCTGTCCATCTCCATTCTGTGTCCTTTCTCGTGAGTTTGTTGAGGGGTTTGGCGTGTGTGGCGAAGCCGCGAATGAAGAGTCGGTAAAAATTGCAGAAGCCTAGGAATGAGCGTACGTCACGGACCTTCGTTGGTGTGGGCCAGTCTTTGATACCGGAAATTTTTACCGGGTCCATACGTGTTACCCCCTTTTCAAGGATTACCCCCAGGTAATCCATTCGCGGCTTGTTGAAGAGGCATTTTTCGAGTTTGAAGTAGAGGTCGTGATCCATCGCGACTCGTAGTACGTCAGTTACGGCCTCTTCGTGTTCCTTTTGTCCCGCCGGATTTCTTGTAGCTATGCCGATGTCGTCCATGTAGACTCGTATGATGGTACCCTTTTGTTCGTGTTTTGCAATAGTGTCTCGATATATGGTATTCATCATGGTTTGGAATGTCGCCGGCGAATTGGTGAGTCCGAAGTACATGACAGTGGGTTCGAAGAGTCCGTACCGTGTTTTGAACGCTGCCTTATGTTCGTCTCCTTCTCGTATGCGTACATTGTTGTATCCCCATCGGACGTCCAGTTTCGTGTAGGTATGTGCTTGACTGAGGTCCGTGATGAGGTCGGAGATGAGTGGGAGGGGGTATTGGTTGCGGATGGTGACTGCGTTGATCTTCCGGTAGTCTTGTACTGGTCGTAGTTTCCCGTCTTTCTTCTTGATGAAGAAAAAGGATGACGCGTAGGGGGATTTGGAGGGGCGTATATATCCTTTCTTGAGTTGTTCGTCCAGGAATTCCTTGAGCTTGCCGTCTTCTTCTTGGGTCATCGGATAGACTTTGCAGTCGATCGCCGATGGTGTGCCTTCCTTAAACTCGATTGCATGATCCCATGGTCGCGAAGGGGGGAATCGGTTGGATGCTTCTTCGCTAAAGATCTTCGCAAACTGTTCGTAAGCCGGGGGAGTTCTACTTCGTCATGGAACTGCTTAGCTTCGATAGCCAGTTCTGTGGTGGTGGTACGTAGGTGACTCTCTTCTTCTAGGTCTTGGATGATATCTCTTTTTTCTTCTTCCGTGATCGTGGCTCCTATGATGTGGTGCTCCTGGTTGGGATCGATTGATCGGATGACTATCGGTAGCATCTTCTCGTGTATAGTGGCGTATCTCCAGTTGATGGTAGGTTCATATACCGCTAACCAGGGGTATCCAAGTACCAGGTCTTCATTTCCTAGGTCGGTGACTAGAAAACGCATTTTTTGTCGTCGTTGATTAGTCTGAACGTCGAGGTCTACAAAGTGAGTGATACTGCCCGCTTTGTTCTCCGTGTTGTCTATGTTCCATATTTTTCTCGGACGTTCTAACGTTTGTAATCCGAGGCCCATCCGTTTGGCGAATGAGGGACGTATGAAGTTGTCCGTTGCTCCTGAGTCTACCAATGTTTTAATGTCGGCCATAGTGTAATTCGTGCGAATTGAGACTGGAATTCGAAGAGATCGATAGCGAGTCATGATTACAGAATTACAGTTGACTGCCCTCACCCAGGCCGATGGGTTCAGGCGTTCTGAAAACCCTCCTTCCCCCACATTTCTTGGAGGATGAGGTCCTTTACATCGTCCGTTTCTCCTGCTACTCCGGCTAGCCAGTCTTTGCTCGCTGTTGCGGAGGCGCCGTGTTGGTTACTCGGGCCTGTGTCGGGGTTTCTTCTTGCGTGTAATAGTCGGTTTCAGTCATACGACTGGTGGTAGCTTCGTTTACGCGGCTGTGGGCAGTTTCGTGAGAAGTGCCCCGTCTGATTACAGTTGTAGCAGATGACTGTCCTCATGTCACGGGGTGGAGGTCCTCCTCCTCGTCCGTATCCTCCTCTTTGTGGCCTTGGGATGAAGGGCCTGTTCGCATCTCCTACTTCTGCCACTCTTGCGCGTGTCCTATCTGCTGATGTGTCCATTGCGTTTGGATCGAATCTGGACGGTGGGGGTCCTCGTGGTGGGCCCCAGTTGGGGGGTTGTGGCCTCCAGCGGGGTTGTGCGGACGAAGGGGGGGTCTTGTTTTTGAAGTTATCGAGACGTGCCTTCATGTGGATGTATTGTTTTTGTCGGCGTAGGGCGCATCTCTTCCAATCTTCGAAGGTGTGGGGTTCATCCAACTCGTACACCTTCATAAACAGAGCTCGTGGTAGTCCCGCCGTGAATCGATCAATCGTTTGTCGATCGTTTAGGTTGTAGTGAGCTTTCCTTGCCAGACGTTCGAACTGGACCACGTACGCGTCAATGTCTTCCCCGTCATTTTAATCCCCTTCTGAAGTTCGGCTTGCGCTTGCTCTTCTTCCAGAATGTTGGAGAATCGTTTGGCAAATTCGGTGGCAATGTGGTTCCACAGAGTTTGGGAGTATTGACTTACTCCTCTTCGTACTTCTCGGTTTAGCCATTCGAGCATGGTCAGCGTCCATTCGCTGACATTGATCCCTTTGACGTATCCTAGGAACAGGAGCGATCGTCGGTATTCGTTTTGCATGATGGGGGCATCCAGATTCATCCCCCAGTATACGTGCCATTGCGTTAGGAAGGCTTCGTATTTAGTACGGTCTCCGTCATATACTGTCGGAGGTTCACCTGATAGTCTGTCTGATCCGTGTCCTCCACCTCCGCCCTAGTCCAGGAGGGGGTCCTCCTCCTGGTGGTCCTCCGCCTGGTGGTCCTCCGCCTGGTGGTCCTTCTCCTCCGGGTGGTCGTCCTCCTCCTGGGAATCCTCCACCTATGGGTCCTTGTCCGGGAAATCCTCCGGGTAGTCCACCAGGTGGCGGTGGTGGTCCTGTTGGTGGATCCGGTTGATCTGGGCCTATTGCTCTGAACAGAGCTGCGTCATCGGCCGTCATTCTATGGCCCGTGGAGGGATTGATGGGGTTGAGGATGGCTTCTGCTTCCTCTCTGATGCGTCGTACTTCTTCTACCGCTTGGATTTCTGTGACGGTGGCCATGGGACTTCTGATGTGAATCTCTTCTGGGACCGTAATGTGTAATGACTCAGCTATGTGGGCTAGTAGACTTGAGTCGTCTCCTGTTCCTGGCCTTATCTCGCTTTCCGTTGCAGTGTGCTCTTCTATCGGTTCTTCGTGGCTTGATTCTGAGGGTGCTTGTTCCCTTGGTTGTTCCTCTTCGCTTTCGCTTTCGTGGTCGCTGTCTCCGTCAAGTGATCCCCAGTCGTCCCCGTGAAGTTCTCTTGAATCAATGTCACAGCGGTAGTGTCTCCCTGCTGGTCTGACGACGTCCCACCGATTGTCTATCGGGTTCCACGTAATTTCCGTCCAACAGAAGTTAGAGTAGTTGAACTCAACTGGTCGGTATCTGATAGCTTCTCCTGGAAAGTCGACGAAATACCGGTGTCTCCTCTATATTCTCTCCACCTAGCTGCACCTAGGAATCGTCGTGGTACTGATCTTTCTCCTCTTGTTTCGAGGGTGTAGGTTCTGAAATTTCTCCACTGATCTCTTGTGGTGAACGCCACGGTTGGGGATCTTGGTCTTAATGTAACGCTACCACGGCGTTAGCCCGACTAGAGCTCGTACAGAGGCGTTCACGACTTAGCGAGTTTCGTTATAATGCAGATACGTGCGAAGGATTCCTTGGTATACGACTAAGGCGGTCCAGAAGGCCCTGAGGGTCAAGACCACTATGACGAATACTTGGTGACGCGAAATGATGAAGGCCTTAGACTCGAAGGTCAAGGAAATGACAAGTCGAGGTACGAAGACCCAAAGAGAGAAGAGTACGAGTGGTATTATGAAGAAGACCAAGATGGTGTGTCTTGGTCTTCTAAGGCCACTATTTATACACATAAGAGGTAGCTTTAAAGCCCCTCTGTGAGTCCGATGATCCTGTAGCGTAAGTAGCTCGAACCCTACTATCGCTATCCTAGTAATGAGTCATACTAACAATCACATGCTGGTACGACGTGTGGTAATCGAGTCCATGACTAATTCCTGCTTACTATCGTAGTCATAACCGTATAGTAAGAGATCACCTCGCTTTCGTATCGTACTCCTGTCCGTAACCAGTCCCAACCGTGACATTTACAGTGCGCTTTGGGAGGCCATTCATTCTGTCACGCTGGATGATGCAAAGGGTTGGTATGGTCATTGCAGGTACAAACCCGCAGCTTAATTAATTTTGTAGCTACTATTTGATTGTGTACGCATGCTGGCGGTCGCTCAGAATATTTGAGAAATATGAAACACATTGAATTGGAGAATTACGATACATATGTGGTGGCACAGGCATGTCAAAAACCACGTGGGCAAAGCTACCAGCCAAGTATATACGCATTGGGGGATATGTGTTCGGGTTCCGTGGGAAAGCTGATGAAGCTTCCTCACATGTCCTGCGTTGCCATGTCACCACCTTCCTCCTCGCCACCTTGCTCACCCTCATCCACCTCGCCTGACCTCACGCTCATCTGGTGCTCATTGATCTCCTCTCCTTCATCGAGCCACACCTGGACCACATCGGCTGTGAGTTTGTCATTCCCTATCTCTGAGCCAGACACTCCCATCTGTTGGGTAGAAGGTGAGTCGTTCAAAATTATGTGATTGTTGCTGACAATTTCCTCTACAAATCCAAGAGGGATCAGGAGCCTGTCGCAGCAAAAGCTTTGGAGGTGGCAAGCACTGCCTTGTCTCAGCCAGCCGAATGTCGCAAGGAGCTCGACCGGGAGTGAGTACAAATCTACCACATCATCTATACCCATGTCTGTTAACTCGTCATGTAGACCGACATATCGCGGGCCAACTGGGTGATAGGCATCCATGAGTAGTAGCACGTTCATCAGCGATGGCAAAGTTGAGGTTCCAAGGCAATCAAGAAGGACAAGCAGGAGTGATTGGTGCGGTATGATCGGTTCTTGTGCAGGTACTGGTGTGGGCACGATGGGCCCTGGTACGGGTACGATGGACCCCAGCACAGGTAAGGAGTTACTGATGGGTTGAGCAGGTCCTGATGGACTTGGGGAGGGCAACGATGAATCCGACACCGTATCAATCACCTGCACTGGTGGGCCCCCTGCTCCTCGCGTACACGTTACATCAGGACCTGATGGGCTTGGAGCGGGTGACAAGGAGCCTGACGGTACATATGTCACCTGCATCTTTGAACTCCCAGCTTCTGATGCAGGTGTGATGTTGACAGACACGTGTACTTCTGGCAGTGCGTGTGTAGCTCGAGACTTTTTGGTTGGCGGGTGATCAAACAGCTTCACATTTGGTCAAGTGAATTTGTTTGTCTTCCCGAGCGACTTGGACTAGGTAAGTCCTTTGTCGCACTTGCCTGAAGATATGTCACTCACAATGAGCTTCGCCCACAGGCTGATTTGTCTGGACGTCAACTGCCTGTGCCCCCCTTTTCCGTCCTCTCCCAACTGCTCAATCGTGCAGTACACCTTATTTCCAGGTTTGGAGTGCGCCTGACATAGGAGGTGTTGTCGCAACTCCAGGATGTGGTCCAACATATCCAGGGTTGACTCTGGGGGGATGTCATCTTCACGACGACATTTCTCCTTCCCCCTTTTGGTGCTGTGCGCCTTCAACGTTGTAGATGGTTGCTGGAGGTATGCAAGGTCAGTGTTCCTTTGTGTTATAGCGACATGCGATTTCTGACCATGTTTTTTATTTCCATTGACACCGCACGCATCCACGTGGACCACACCTTTCCCAACAGCCAGGCAATTGCGTCATTCCAGTCATACTCAGATGCAAGGTATGACATCGCTCCTGCATCCCCACTGATCCGGAATGCCACATGCACTTCACTGCGTGGCCTTTCAAAGTGCCGGTGCACTTCATCGAGGAACTCATACCACTTCATGTCGGTGTGGGCATTGAAGGTATGTTTGATATTGTCGTCGACGACCTCAACATGGAATTCCCAAACTTTAAGGTGATTAGCGACTAACTTCTCAGTATAATGGTAAGCGATACTCACCTCCTTTACTGATCTCTTTATTGGGGTAGGACTTCCCTAGCCGGGCCACTGCAGTCGACGATGGAGCAGCACTATTCCCGCACCCAAGAGCGGCCCGGTCCTCTAGCCCATTGGCGACATAACCACGCATGTCGTGTGCAGGTGAATCTTCCTCACCAGTCGTGGCATGATGGGCAGCTGACAGATCCGTCCGGAAAGGAGCTAGTGGCGCCATGGGGTATTGTGCATGACCCCATGGCTGAAGCGGTGCAGCACTGATACCACCACTGTAAGAGTGGTGGTATGGGACTGGTGGGTATGCCGGTGAGTAGAATGTCGCACTGTAAGGATGTGCGTAGGTCAGTGGTGCATTCACAGACAGACTGGCCCACATTTGCTAACTATTGTTTGGAATAGGAAGGCATGCCGCTGAGGGTGGCAGATGTGGAGGCAAGGGTGGAGTTGGAGGCAGGTGAGGGGCCTCAGGTGGCGGTGGTGACATCGGTGGCAACGAGTCTGGAGCGGATGGCGATGGCAAGTCTGGAGTGGATGGCTGTTACGTTCGGCCCTCCGACAAACCCCGATACGCCACCACATGACTCGTCTCCAGTGCAATTCGTCACCTGGAACCCCGTAAACCCCCGACACGCCCTAGATGCCGACGCAATAGCAGCCAAGGAAGCTGAGGCTAGGGAACGCCTCTGGAAGTTCCACCAAAGTCGCGCGCTACACCTACGCGCAGCCATACTGGCAACCCAGTACATGTTCCCACAAGATCCACCCCAAGGTCCGGAAGATTAGCGCCGGACGACGTCATTGCCCGTCACGTGACCCTGGCATGTGACCTGGCCCAGACTGCACCAGAAGAGTCCAGATGAGCTTGTGCCTGGATTGGAATGTGTGTTATTGATTGTGCCTGGTTTGTGATCCGTCACTATATTTGTCTCGAATTTCCCATTGTTACGTTCCATCCTGAACCTCGCACGACAAGTGCAGACTCATGCAGCACCGCCAAGCTGTACCGCAGCAAATGGGTTACAGCTGCCAGAACTGAGGGTATCGACCCCGCGGGAATCCTGCATTACGAGTGTGACCCGGGTTGGCAAGCGCCCTGGGAATAGCCGAAGAAGACGTCAAGCGCCCGTCACGTGACCCTGGCATGTGACCTGGTCTAGACTCACACCAGAGGGATCCAGATGAGCTTGTGCCTGGATCATGATTGGATCTGCCTCATGGACTATATGGTTCCTGATTTCTGATGGACAGTCTGATTGTGCCTGTGGCGTGATGCGCCCAGCTACTGTATGTTTCAGCCACTGATTGATGGACTTCTGGCCCCGTTTCACTTCTACCTCATTGTTGACCTTGTGACTGTATGCCCCTGACTCGTGTTTCATTGTTTCCGATTGGACGATACATACTAGGTTTCGGACTTCAGGCTGAGCTTGAAAGCTCCCTGGACATGTATAAGTAGCACCCCAGTCTCGCTGATACCCCTCAGCTTGACTTCTTGTAGTATCCCAGCCTACAGTAGACCGAAGCAGATACAGGCAACCCCTGTATATATTACCCTCTCCGATCCTGTCTCCTTTGCTTGAGCACATCATCCTCTTCTTCTTTGCCACTCGCATTACACACGTTCTTGCCACCATCACCTACAGCATAGTACAGACCCTAGAAGAACTCAGCAAATCCCAAGATCTCGAGAATCCGACCAGAAGATAGACCAGTCGAAGTCTTGGTCACCACCGTGATACCACAAGAACCCCAAGTTTCCCGTCAAGTAGCCAGACTCCGGAAGGTACGCCTGCTGGAGCGTAACACCCGTGCCTTGTCCCTGTGGCTTGATGCGCCCATGGACTGTATGTTTCAGCCACCATCAGTGGCGTCAGACATGTGTTTCCTGCAGTTCCGCAGTATTCCTAGGACTGTTGTATTAGGGTTTCAGCTGAGTTCCAATAGCTCCCCTCACGAGTATAAGTAGCACGTAAAAGCGACCTTAGACGGTAGCTTTGACTTCTTGTATCTTCCGTACAACCTAGTCCAAGTAGTCCCCAGTTCCCCCTCCTGCCCTCAATCTCACCCCCTTCTTGTTGCCCTATGTGCCCTCGGAGTTAGTCCAGCATCACAGCGGTATCCGTACCCTATGCAGACCTCGGAGTTAGCCCCTCTGCTACAGCGGTGTTACCCCCCCCTCCCCTTTCCTCTTATATCACGTGACCGATTGATTGAGCATCGTCCGCTTCAGACTTATCATCGACAGGCAAGAACGTCAACAGCGTCAGCTCACACGACAGAAGAGTGAGTCAACAACAGGCCATTAGAAACCCCGATAGACCAGTCGAGTGCGATCTCCCGAAGTGCACCCTATGGAGCGTAACAATGGCTGCAACATGAGCAAGGTGACTCTTCGCACACGAGATTGCGGCTGCCCGGATGAGCTATCTTGGGCATGCGCACTCTTCCGATGACGTCAAGCAGGAGACATTTCCAGGTATGTCAATGATCCTTTTAGTATGAGCCCTTCAGTATCTAAGTCCTTTTCTTTTATACTTCCCATTCCAGGTTCGCTTTTCCGTGTTCGCATTGAACCCCTTCTTCCCGTTGCTACCTACAAGTCCCCCATTTCAACCCTCAAACACTTTGGCTGCAAGTATATTGTATCTATAAAGGTAGTGATGGGTTTCCATTGACGGATAGGAATTGTGCCTGTAGCTACTTTTCTAATGGGCAATTGAGTCAAGCTTCGCACTGCACACATGAGCCAATTTTACATGTGTGCCGACATTTCTCTTGACAACCAGACATGTGACAGCTACATCCTATATGACTATTTTCCTATTTCATTGGACTCTTCCCCGTGCAAAGTGGGGTGGTTCTTGCATAGTGCCCATTGCATGACTTTGTCTTGAAAATAATAAGTGTATTATATAAATTCATTTTTAATTAATACAATCAAATTTTACGGGAAGAAAATTCGGCATGGTTGCCGAAACACCCATTCAAACCCCGCTGTGTGCAAAAAATCGTCGTAAGGTATCTATCGTTATGAAAACCGCTGTAATCGATAGTCCGAAAATGAGCGGTTTCGGGCTCAGCCCAAAGGCTAGCCTTACAACGTGAGCTCTTGAGACTTGGTTGATCATGAAAGACTTTCGCGGGCCTCTCGCCTACGGTGCGACCTAGAACTGAATTCCTCCACTTTTGAGACTACAGTAGGCCATGAGTCTTGAAAAGTACAGTGATATTAAGGGTCCTGATAAAACTTTTTATTTGCAAGTCTGATCTCACCGCCAACCAGATTACACTTAAGCCATCCATCGACGTTAGTAACAATAGTACTTCTCTTCACCAAACAAAAGTGATCTTGCCGTGGCGGGTAAGACATACATTAGCTGTGGTGGCGTCTAAAACATATTTTGAATGACAGCCCCATGGGGCCTTTATGAATTGCTTGCTAGTGAAAGTACAAAGCGAGTGAGTGGTGAGTGAAAGACAAACAGAGTCATCGCGTGGCCAACAAATCTACCTCAGTCACAGCTCCCATCCTTCGGCCCGTCCTTCCAGCGCTCGTCGACGCGCGCGCAATCGAACGTGGGCTTGCCGAGCAGCGCGTTGACTTCGTTGTGCGTCGCGCAGAGCCACGCGCCGAGCGCCGCCCGGGAGCCCACCTCGGGCGGGCGGCTGCGAATGCGCTCCCCGAGGTCGTCTGCGCAGTGCCCGCACGGGTATAGCGTCGGCAGCGCGTGCAAGAGCTGCAGCATGTGTGCACGTTGTGTGGGGCTCGGCCGCTCGGGGTAGTACGCGGCTGTCGTGTGTAGGAAGGTCCAGGTCGCGCGCCCGAGGGCCTCCGAGTCGGGAGGGCAGTGTGCTCGCCGTAGTCGTGCAACGTCGTCGTCGTGCGCAGCAGAAGCAGCCGACGCGGTCGCGGTCGCGATGGCGGTCGCCGGAGAGGGATTGGAGAAGTCTTTGGTGGTGGATGTTGTTTTTTTGGAGGGCGGTTTCCAGTTTCGGAAGGAGGTGCAGATCTTGCATGGCTTTCCGTCTGGACCGAGGACCATCCCGGGTGGGAGAGTACCGTCTGTTTTGCTGCTGCTCATCGTTTTGTGAATCGGTTGTCTGTCTGTCGCAGAGCAAAGAACGCGACACCCCAGCTCCGGAGTCCCGTTCCGCCGGCCCGTCGGCAGACATGGCCAGTCATCACTCAGTCATCACTCCGACCGAGTCCAGATGGCCTACTAAGTTACTCGGAGTCAAAGGCCGGGCGAACAACGTCTTGGAATAAGCTACCAGTACGGAAGGTCATCCACCCTATCGTAAGTGACCCACTAAATCTACTCCGATCATCTCGGATGAACAAGTACGTTGTGGGGCGTTGCAGTACCCTTTCGGGAAAAAACACGACTACTGTAAGCCTATCCAGGCATACCTGGCGCCTAGGCCTCACCATGAGGCTTCTTCTGTTATTCCGTACTCAAGATAAGACGGAGTACAGGCCCCCCTCTACTCGCCGAGCCATATAAACGGCTACGGCCAAGCAGTTTTTCTCGTTGACATGCTCCGAAATACCCTTTCTGGCGATATACATTGCCGTCCCGTCGACCGAAAAGGGTCCTTTCTATCCTTCTTCGTAGCGCCATCAATGACACTCGACGAGGAGGTGCTGAATATTACGCAATCAGAAGAGCGGGAGAACGGTTCAACGGTGACAGAAATTCTGAAGACGATACGACCCGCACTGATAACGGCAGTGCGCGAGTCCCAGAAGCTCTTAGCCCGCTCAAAATGAGGAATCTGAAGGAGATCCGAGCTGCAAGAGGCCGCGAAGACAAGGCGTCCAAGGGAGATTGACGACTGATCTTCAACAAAGGAAAGGAAAGTCCGGTGAGAGACGCCCACTTCAAATTCTGTCTGTCCGCGGTGATGTCTGTCCAGATGTGCAACTGCTTAAAAAAGGACACGGCTAAGAGAAGGGCCCTTCGGACCTTGGAATCTTAATGGCGGGCGCAGGAGGGATTTGGACTACTTCGATTTCAAAGGTGTATTGCCACTTGTGTGACATACCCGTTCCCGGTAGTACTGACTCGGAATTCGGGAGGAAAGTGCGCGATTCTGAGTTTCGATTGGAAAGTGCAGTTAAACAGGACTGCGAGGGTACGCGGGCGCTTGTGTAACGACCCAAGTGTTTGGCACAGGGTCCCAGTCATGGCAAGCGGTTTGGTGTGGGGGACAACGAATGCTTCGGGTACCTTGGAGCAGATGTCCTTCGATAGCGTCGTTGTATTGTTATTGTGGATCCCAGAGAGAAGCTATAGCGAGTTCCGATGATGGGCATATTAAGATTTTCTGAATTCGGTCTGAATTAGTGAAATGCCTGGTGTCCATATTCCGCGAATTTTGAATCGTCATTTCTATACCCCCAAAGAATACTGCTGGAAATTACCCTTTATAAGACGTGTGGTTAGAGAGGGGGGAGAACACGGACGCCTGGGCCAGGGCCAGTGAGGACCTTCGCAGTTACGGTGGTGGTGGATGACGGCAGCGAATTAGGAAAAGGGGATGCAAGTGGAACATTTCACCGCAACTCGGATACCCACGCAGTCTTCCTGTTGCCCATATAATATTCTCTGCCAGATCATGAGCCGACCTACTCTTTTCAACACCCATGTCAGACGCTCCCCTTGACTGTGGTTCCGGCGATGGTGCCACGACCTACACTGGTCTTCGTATCGCATCCGTTTTCATTATTTGGATGGGCAGTACTCTCGGCTCCACCTTCCCCATCATTGCACGCCGCTCCAGCTTTGTTTCTCTTCCCCACAGCGTTTTTGAGTAAGCGTCCCTGCCCCCCCCCCCCCCCTTTCTCTCCCTTTCTTACAGATTTTCCCCAACCAGATTTGCAAAATATTTTGGCTCGGGTGTCATCATCGCGACCGCATTCATCCACCTCCTTAGCCCAGCCATCGATGAACTCTCCTCGCAGTGCCTTGGACCTGCCTGGAAAGAATACGTGAGTACTCCCCCCTCGACTGTGTCCCTTCCTGATGGACGTCCCCTCAGCCCTATGCTCTGGCACTTGCCCTTCTTTCCGCCTTCTTTATATTCACCGTCGAATTGTTTGCCTTCCGGATCGGCACTGCCAAACTCAAGAAGCTCGGGGTTAGCCACGGTAGGTCTCACACTTCCCCGCGTTTTGCAGCGCGCATCTTGTTGATCGTTTCTTTTTACCTCTGATACCCAGATGCGCACGGACATCACGCTGGTGGCGTGCTTGCCCACGGCCCAGAGAGCAGCCCAGTACCTGGCCCAACGTCTCCCGCTATTCCAGACGTGGAAAGCATACAACTCGAGAAGGACTCAGAAACAAACCGTACCGTCAAGCGTGTGGACGATGGTGGACACGTCACGGCGGTAACAGACGAGAGCGTAATGGCCCAACTAATCGGCGTCGCCATCCTCGAATTCGGCGTCATCTTGCATAGGTTCGTAAAATCTTCTTTCATCTACAGTTCTCCGACTGGAGTTGAGCGTACTTTATGTTGCAGCGTCCTGATCGGCCTCACCCTGGCCGTAGATGAAGGTTTTAAAGTGCTCTTCGTCGTTATCGTCTTCCATCGTACGTACTCCTCCCGCGGGCCTGAATCGATTGTTGATCCTCGTCACAGAAACGTTCGAAGGCCTCGGTATTGGCTCTCGCCTCGCATATCTGGAGCTCCCTCCGAAGTACCGCACCGTGCCCGTATACGCTGCCTTCCTCTACGGCATTACCACTCCGCTGGGCATCGCCGTGGGCCTCGGCGTGCGTACGACATACAACCCCGGATCAACCCGCGCGACGGCCGTCTCGGGTATCCTCGACGCTATCAGCGCGGGCATTCTCATGTATACGGGATTCGTCGAGCTGCTCGCACACGAGTTCTTGTTCAGCCGCGAGATGCGCGAGGCGAGCACCGGGAAGCTCTTGTATGCGCTCAGCTGCGTCCTACTAGGCTGTGGTCTCATGGCCCTCCTTGGAAAGTGGGCTTAAAGCACCGATGAGGGAGAGGTCTTGTTACGTGGACAGACGGAAGTATAATCAATCTGACATAGTGCAAACACTACGGAGGATACTACATTATTTAGATATTTAGCATGTTATTGTTTTGTATGCACACGGCTGCTCTGTATCATCATGCCAAGTAATGCTGCGTCGTATCGAGGGGAAACCTGATAACCAATGTTTGACGCACGACGACCTGACGGCAGCTGGACGTAAACCGGAAGCAAACGATATCACATCCATCAGGGATGGAAAAAGCCACCGATCGGTGCAAAGGAGATAACGAGGTACCCTCCCGGCCGACCTCTCCCCCCTAATAACCGTTAGGGTTCCAATCCACCCTTCACTGGTGCGGTACTCCCACCGCTGTCTACCCCATAAGGAATGGTGTTCCATCGCACCCCTCTTTTTACAGCACCACCATACTGTAGCGGCAGCAAATGCCAGCAAGTCGCCGCGACGCGATCAATCTCGGACGGTCCATTAATATTAGTGAATATCCCCTTGAAGTGTATTGAGGGACCTTGGCTGTTCTCGTACCTGCCTTCAGTTGCCCGCCGAGGGCCGGCGCCTGGTGATGGACCATACGGGCTGATCACGAGTGAGGCCCGTGGAGCTAGAGATTCTGGTTTTTCGACTCAGGGAAGGGCTCCTATACGTCACTCGAACCAATCATGCGCTCCCCGAAGCAAAGCACGTTTTGATGGATGGATGGATGGATTGGACGGCCCGACACGAGGCACTGGCAGGCGA
This sequence comes from Lactarius vividus, assembly GCA_021527035.1. Lineage (NCBI taxonomy): Eukaryota > Fungi > Basidiomycota > Agaricomycetes > Russulales > Russulaceae > Lactarius > Lactarius vividus. The sequence goes on from JAKELG010000060.1 coordinate 138,150, forward strand.
CGTACTTGCACAGGGGTAAGTGCATGCGTGCGTGGTTGGTTCGTCATGAACGACCTACTAATACGGCGTCTGTGTTGGTTGGGGCGCTTGTCCTTGTGCCGGTCTGTCCGGGAAAAAAAGGGCCCCGGTCCTGCAGTGCGCTCTACTAATACGGTGGGCGCATTTTCCTTGCACGAGACCACCACGGACTTGTGTCAAGGGCGGGACGAAGCATGGTCCGGCCTTTGTCTTCTCGGGCTTGCAATAGGCTTGTGACCGGCCTTTCGCAGATTTCTTTTGTTTTTTTTGGGGAGCGTTTATTTCCGGTAACTGATACTTATCCCTGATTACCGAAAATAAGTGCTAGATAGCAGGAGATTTACCATCAGCCCTATCTAGCCCGCATGTAGCCGGGCCGAAGCCCAGATGTGAGGGAAAATGTCGTTGGGGATCATCCAAGGTCCTGACGTTCCGTGCTCTCCTACCCCGGGCCACTAAAACATCACTGTGTGTCATCCAATTGGGTAATAGTTCCCATTCCCGGCTGAGGGCATCCTTCCATGTGCTGTCCACTGACTGCATCATGGCACCACTCCTTTTGATTTTGGTCGCGGTTATCTTGTCGTTGGTCAGTCTTTCGTTGATTGTGCGTAGCCATCGGCATCTGATTTCTTGGGCCCGGTGGGCTTTCAGCTGGATTGCTCTCTCTCACCTTAGGACCCAGATCAGGTACGCTGATTCAGATATGAGGATGTGTGTAGTAGCAGTCTGTTCGGACCGGAGAGGTTGGGCCGGTTCCGTCCTGTTTGGTTCCGTTGATCTTCCGGTGCTGCGAGTGCGAGGGATCCACATCCCAGGATCGTTCCGAAGTCAATTTGGGGACAGTTGTCTTGGGAATGTGGCCAGGTGTTGCGCGCCATGCTTCATATGAGCCTTACGGATTCGGCTGTACATTTTGTGAGTATGTGTTCCATCGTTTCTACCTCATGGCACGCTGCACACCACTTCCTGTGTCCGCTTTCAGGGATATTTTCCCAGAATTCGCCCAGCATGAAGGTGCCATGCATACCTTTCGCAGGTTTCAACGACAGTGGTCATCGGGTACTGGTTGCCCGGGCCGGTCTTCGCTTGCCGAAGTGTTGTCTTTTTCCTACTATACCATGACGGCGTCTTCAAGTTAAACCCGAACTCAGGGTGCGCCAGTGGTCTGTCCTGGGTGGGAGGGCAGGGGGGTGCCACAGCTTGGTCTCGTCCAACGGAAGGACCGGACAATGGTAACGAGCCACGAGTCGCCCACGAGCCCACACCGTTTCCAATGGCTTGAGCCTGTAGTCGCTCATTTGTGGAATCTGTTCTTCCAGAGGCGAACGCCGATGCTTCTGCCTGCAGCACGCGGCGACCGCAGAGCCTCTAAATGCGCTGAAAACGCTATTTCGCCGATCTCGGTTTCGGAACTGTCTTTTTGGTTCTGGTACGGCACGTTTATAGTTTGTTTTCTGCGCGCATACCAGTGTGGCCAAACGGAATGAAAATGGTTGGCACGCGTCGAGGCCCCGGCTCTCCTGCGATCAGATAAGGAGCGTGTACCGCATCGATGATGGAACCTTTATCGTTTATCTATTGTGCCAGCTAGAGTCCAGCCTGAGGGACATGCCGGAAACCACAATATGTAAATTTATATCGTCAGAACAACAGCAACAGTTCTTAACAACCGCTTCGACAGACAAACATCAGTCTCGAGGATACCCATGGACGTTCCTGCCCAAGCCTTTACACCGTTATCTCAAGTCCACGCTATAGTGTCAATGATAATCGTGTTCACAGATTGAATGCCAAGCGTCTTTGTAGAGCCTTCGAAGGCTAGATTTTGGTAAATGCCAGTGAGTCAGAATCTAGGGAAAGCTCATGAAGGTACTCACGAATGAACTAATCGTATCGTTGAAAGGTTGTCAATGCAAACTTCAAACTTGGAAGATACGAGAGAAACACACATAGCCAACGAAATCTTTGCCTGTGTAGTCGTTTTCATAAAAGACAATACGGTCGTCGTTATAGCTCGCGAATTTTCCCTTAGTAAGATCCGAGATCTTTTTGAAATGCAAGGTGCCCTTGACATCTTGAGATCGGGCGTTAGCAGAGAGAAAGATGTTCCTGAGAGCAAGTACTACTCACCAACGTCGAAATGCTTATTTACGCTGCTCGCCAGAGTCAGAATTACTTTCTGGGAAATTGAATCAACGGTGATTGTAATCTTGGATTCGGCGTTCTTCTTGTAGACTGATGCATTGGCGGCGCCAGCGTTGATATCTGTCCAATTGCCATTTGTACCATTTTCGGTGTAGGAGACCATGTCCGTCGCGTCAATCGTATTATCCTGTAATCAACCAGAAGTTTTTTTGTCAAGCCAAGCGGTGGAAAAAGGGGGAAAAGGGTGCGTACGGGATCTTCGCCAATGAACTGACGCGATAATAGAATGGGATTATTAGCGAAGCTACAGTTAGGAACGGCGTGCAGCAAACCTCAGCATAGGTTTCACTCTCTTCCGAGGAGTAGAACTTGATATGGGCGTAGGTGGTCCCATTCTCCACGACTTTGAGAACCTTGGCCTTGACACTTCCTTCCATGTCCGTGACCCCATCATAATGGAAGATGCCGTCGGGGTCTTCACGATGCCAAAGAAAAATACAGTACCATGAAATACTGTCGCAATTGTAAATAAGCAAAGGGAAACGCACCTTTACCAATATAGGCGTTATCAGTGAACTCTTTGCCGATTTCTGGAATTTCGACTCTGAGCGCCCGGTGAACCGAACCATAGTTCGTAGTATTCTTAAAGAAGAGGGCCGATGAAGCCGTAGTATGTTTATAGGGCCTCGTGGGTGCTGGCGTCATGCTTGCTATGTGTAATGAAGTGGACGGTGCTAAGTCAGTAGTAAAGGCCTTCGTGGGATCTTTATATGTCTGCCTCGACAAGTCCTATGCCTTCGATCCATCTTTCGCCAGTCTGAGTCACCTGAACAGGCATACTGTAGATTCCGAGAAGCGATTCCGAGAGTATTCCGAGAAGTAGATGTACTTTCGAACTGCGCAGGGTTGCCTAGGACATCGTTCCATCAAATGACCAGCATGGTGCTTCTTGGCCTTGGAACTTGGAGCATATGTCTACCAGGTATATCAATGGAAGTGAGATCTGGGGTCGCACGAACGTTGAACGGCCTAATCACCGAACTGAGTCAGCAACGGCGCGTCGGAATTTTCATAGTCGTGCATACACTCTTGTTCATTTATCAGATAAAACTGGGTATGAAGTATTGGATTGTGCAATGAGCACTTTGCCGTGCCGCTCATCGACGGAACCATAATAATGACCTGTTCAGAGTGATACTAGTACTACAGAGCAGTGCAACTACGTCACTACGCAGTCTAGGTTCTGTCATGGTGCGTTAGCCATCTGTCTTGCTTCACAACTAAATCGGTCGGAATGTGCGAAACGACGAACTCAGGCGTAGGCCACTCAAGCTCATGATCAATACCGGTAAGCCCTTCGCTTCCTGGGCGCTCCATGTCAGTTCCGAAATTTCAGGATGTTCCCTAGCACCTGACGTTCTTCTCTAGCTATAGATACATATCTATATGGTACGGTGAGTTCATTTTCGTAGCAATATCATTACCTGCAGGTACTACAGTCGGCTCTCTCATAACCCATACCCCTAAGAGACCATATATCCTCATAACCACGGGGCTTCCACACCCCAAATCAGTATGTGTGGATAGGTCCAGAGCTATAGTTTAAGATCCATAGATTGTTGAGGGTCAGAGAGTATGGTTTGCGGGTCATAAAATCCCTAAAAGTGGGTATGGGTTATGGTCGACTGTAGCATTACTCGGCATTTGTTTCGCCATCTGGTTAGTTCACAACTTGACAGCTGCTTTTGTATCGATGGGCCTGTTCTGATTCGCGCGGTTCTACTGGTTCCCGGGAATTTTGGGGTGCAGACGAGACCTTAGATGAGACACCTTCCATTTTTCGGGGGAGAGAGAGTGGCCTGAAAGTCAGAGCAATCCTCTCGCAGAAAGACGATGCCACAGTGTGGTAGGTCTCTAGAGCTCCCCGCGACGTTGGCAGTCTGCTGGGTCAGGTCTCGCACTGCAATACCTTTCAGAGACCATGGCGGCACGACATCCACCCTGGGTAATTCCGGCTACCGGTGAACTTGTCACCGTTTCCTAGCCGTGTTCTACAGTTCTATAAAAGGTAGCCCCTTTGTTTGATTGCTGATCGAATGAATAGAATACCTTAATTTATTCGGTGGTTAGGTTTTTTCTCGACATCGAAGTAACGATGTACCAACTTGAGCGTGTCCGGAGACCTTGCCTGTGAGAGACACGGGTCCTATCGACGTTAACCAATCAAGGTGGGTGGATTCGGAAAGACTGCGGAACTAGGCGGAGGTCAAGTAGGCCGGTATGAGAAATGGGGAACAGCCTTTATTATTGCCACGAAGCGATCAGAAATGTGGAGAGTGCTGTAATGTGTCAGAAGGGCATCGCAAGACAACAGAGCGCAAATCGTTGCCAAATTTGCACCTGATTGGTTCGGTCCGCGCACACCGTGCTTGGGTAGCCCTCCTCGAGATCCGCAACTCCTTCGACTTTGGCGGTTCAGCGCGTTATCTTTGAACCCCCACTGTTGTCCGTGTCCCATATTTTCTTCATCTTTGTCAGCACGCCATGGCTTCGCGCATCCGGCTCCGCCTCCCTATCACAATATCGATGTATGTGCCCGTGCAGAGAACCTGTGTTTTCTTTTTTTTTGGATCAATATTTATTCTGCGATACGAGCGTGGTTCGTCGGCAATTCCCACGTCCTCGTATCGGACTCGAGTCATGGAAGCGGTTCGATAAGGTGCAGAACGTGGCCCCGAGAGGCTGAAGCAGACGAAGTGAAATGTTAACTGAGCTGCGTGTGGAGACCCAGACGGTGAGGTACTTGGTGAGGTAGACGGTGTCAGCCCACCGACGAACCTTCGGATTGAATCAGTTCGCCTTTTCAGACTTTTGCAAGACGCATATCGCCCACCAAGCTAAAGGCCTCGAGCCAAAAGAGGAATTTCGTATTAAAAAAAATCCGAAGTTTGCGAAACAGATCGGTTTTGAAAGCAAGATGTTGTAAATGATTGTCGTAGAAACGACAAGCTTATAATAAGGCTGGCGAAATGTGTTTAGCGACGCGAGCTTCAAGGTCTTTAATGGCTCTATTAGCAAGATATGAAGATTCAATGTTGCAGATGTTAAATCTGAGGTCGCGGAGTAATATACTGAGACAGGGATGGGCTAACTCATAGTGGGCGTCTCTAACGGGAATAGCGAAATCGCCGCTCTTCTCCTTATTTGTCAGGAAGTCGCGAAATGATGTATGGAGAGGAAGAATAGGAAGGGAGTCATCGGACGAGTTTGCATCCTTGGGTCGCATAGATAGACCTTAAGGCCTTAAGGCGCGGGTCTCGGGCCAGCCACGACACTTGATATACTTGATATATTGATACTCCGTACATTAGTTCCCATAAATCATACTCGACCCAACTCTACAACTCTACGAGAAGAGTTTCACATACGCCTGACGTACACGTTTGATGAAAGTATACACATCCCCCGAGTCGTTTAACTGATCCAGTAGTAGTGGCATCGTCGGCAACTGCGGTGTCGACGTTAATACTGCTCAACTTTCATCAGTTTGAATACGGGGCGATGCAATCGATACGGCGTACCTTTAAACTGGGATGAGAGGTCGATCACGAAGCTCGCTTCGTGGGTAGAACGTGAGTCATCGTCAACTTTGATGGTATAGCGGAACAGGAGTTGGTCGGGGCCCACCCCCTCGATGATCAAGCCTGTTGCGTGTTCACAAGCGCGCACCTCTGCGGACATGGGTCTGGCGTGCATGGCCAACGTATTCCGCTCCAGCTCCCGCTCTGTGAGATGTCCTCAGAGGGTAGTGCACGTGGGGGGTGCAGACATTTTGGAGAAACCGACCTTTACGAAGGTTCGCCACGCGCGCACGGAGTGTCTGGATGTTCACGTCAATAGAGGCAAGCACCTCGCGTTCGGCTTCGACCCGGCGGCGAAGCGAGGCGACGGCTGATTCAGCCTCTTCAGCCTCCTCGCGTTCGCATTTGAGGACTGTTTGGTAGAGCAACTCAGCAATCAGAGAGAACAGACGAGATGGCGCATAACGCAACGAGCAATGAGTTCTATTTCCTTCAGTTTACATTGCTCCGTCTCTTTTTCTACGTCCTGAGCGCGGTCTTCTAGCCTCTTGAGCTCTTTGTCGTGTGCATCCCGGCGTTGAGTAATCTCGGCAATGGAGCGAGCAGTGAAATTGGCGATTGCCCGTGAGAAGTTTGCTACTGATGTCTCGTACGCAGGTAGATTTAGATCTATGGCTGGTTCTGAGGAGTTGAGGATGGCATCGAGATTGTGTTCGTCGTCAATTTCACTAGGCGAACGCGAGCGCGAGGAAGCCATTGACCTAATTGCCTCCCACGTGATGCGTGTTGAATCTGACCGGAACTCCGGCCCGTGTTGTTCGGTCCCATCTACAGTACTCACAACTCACAACATCGATCGGTAGTCTACAATTCTGGCGAATTTCAGGATCGAAAGTTGACGACATTATTTCAAGTCGGTGTAGAATCGGTACGAATACTACTACCACTGTTATGTGCGTGTCTAAAGCCAATAGATTGGTTTCTCTCTCGTCTACACGTATGGTCATCTCCTAATTACTATAATAAATAGATGGTGAGTTCACTGCATTGTATCGGGTATAACAGAGTAGTATGGGACATTCGCTAATTCCCCGATATTAGATTCGAGTCTGTCCTGCAACTCCCTCACCGTGTTGACGAAAATTTCTCCACAGATGCTACTGGCCAGTCCTGTAAGCAAAGTAACGTGAAAGCTCGTCCTGTACACACAGCGCCTTTACAGCGGTGAGTGTGCGGAGGAGTTGCAGCCACTCGATATAGTCACCTAGTAGCTCATCGAGTTCTGTCCTCCCCGAACCGATGAAGAGGCAGTCCATGTTGGAGAGTGTACCACAAATTTGGCCAAGTACCTGAGTTATCCCTTTGTCCTGGATGGAGAGTTGAAACGACGACTGGTCTCCATGAACAAAATCGATGCTGACGGTGTTTAGTCCAATGCGTAGTTCCATGTGTCTGGATAGCTTGAGTTTTTCTGAACGACCGACGAACTTGCAAAGCTGGGGGATTTGATAATCTTCCTCGCCCCAGTACACCAAGTAGTCTATTCCTGAGCAGTTGAGCTGAGGAGCATTGATCTGCGCCACAAAATGCTCCAAATATTCGAAAAACCCTTCAAAGTAAAAGCGGGTGAGAGCGGGAAGGATAGTCCGTGTGGTGGGAAGCCGATGTATTCGATCAGGTTTAGGACTTGAAGGCCCCCATCGGAACCCAAGGGTAAGATATTTCAGCCTGGACAATGCGGCCAGGCTTGTAACAGGTGAAATGTAACCGGTATCGGGTATACCCCGAAGATCGACATTAACAAGGTCACGGGCTGAGAAAAGAAGGGTTGGTGCGGCCGGAAAGGGAATGCCATCCAAGCATATTCTCTGTAAACGTGGAACACCTCCACCCAGGAATGCACCAGGGAGGATGGGTATGATCCCATCTATTTTCGATTCAAGCGAAAGGTGTATCAATGCCGGAAACGGTCCCTGCCATCGCGTCACCGTGGCCATCTTTTCCGGCAGTGAGCATGGCACACAAAGCACAATAACGCGTACACGGTCGGGGTGCTCCAGTGCCGCAAGAATATTATCTTCATCGCTGTCCTCGAAAGAGCCGGTAAAGTTAATTACTATGGGAAGGGCTGGGAGGTCTCCTAGATATTTCCTGACAGGTATCCCGTGCGTGCAGAGGAGTTCTAGGATGAAAATATGATGTCTCTCCATGTTCGGCACACGTGCGCTAGTCTGTGCCATTTCCATGGGAGGTGACTTGAAGTAGTAACTTCGTCCATTCGATAAATGTCAAATATTTTAGAAGGACATCATCTGGGAGAGTGCTGATTGTCGTTGCAGGTCTGTATGAAGATTAGAGGTGAATACCAAGTCAATCGCTCTATCATTATAGCAAGTAAACGGAGGCACTGATAATAGACATACCTGGGAGAACCTGGTGTCGAGAGCAGTTCCGTAAAACTCAACGAGGGAGGTGGAGAATTGCTAATTGAATATTGAAGATGAGCAACGAGTTCTCGATCGATTCGCCCGGCATGACCGCAGGTCCTGGACACCTATTAGGGCTCATTGATAGAGTCAACTTGGAAGCTGACTCTTATAGCTCTACGAGTTGTAATACAGACTCAGAAGGGTGCCCTACTTATTGGCTTGGCAGTGTAGCGAGTAGCCAAGTACAACACTTGGTTCGACGTTCGTGTACTAAGTTAGTAACTTGAAGTGCCAGTGTTCCTGCCCCAGCAGATGTGATTATATCAGAGGCCGTATTAGGAAAGCCTTATAGTAAACTAAGCAAAGTTACAGCAACAGTCGGTCGCCGATTTCGAGGGATGGGGTTGAATGGGGCATCTCGGTGATCATGCCGAATTTCTTTCCCACAAAAATAATCATAGTAATTAATAAATGCGTTTATATATCTCCTACTTATCGGTTTTGGAAACCATTTGTGAATTGACATTCAGTGCAGTGGGCACTTCAAGTGATGAGTACGATGAGTAGGGTAGGGCCGGACTTGTTTTGAGCTCACGAGGGCACTTAGGAGCCCGAGCTCGGGCCGGGTCGGGCTCAAAGCCCGGGGCGGCGGGAAGCACCTTTGAGGTACTGTACTTGAGCCTTTGCACCGCAAGCGCGTCCGCGAAGCGCCTCTCGAGGCCCGCCAAAGAGGCCGTCGATGTTCTGGAAGACGCAGACGACGCAGCGTCGGGGAGGAGCTGCTCGTTCAGCGCCGGCGAGCCAGCCACGGAAGAAGTGGGCGGGGCGTACGTGGCGACGGTGCGTGAGGCGTTCTGTAGCTGCTCGGCGATGATCGCGAAGGATATGGGGCCAGCGCGGGGAGGCTCATTGCGGGCTGGTTGAGTGGGAGAGCTTTTTGGGGTTGCTGAGGTTTTAAAAAGATGGCCGCAGTGGGAAATAATGTTACCCCCGATAACGTATGATGAAGTCGGAGAGGATACTTAGAGAGGCTTGTGCAAGAATCGTGTGGGCAGATTCGAGGCGAATATGGAACCAGGACTCCTCTCCAAGAGAATTTACGCGGCGATTTGACGTCAAGAGTTCTCAGGTTCAGTTCTCCCACTTCTCCGTGAAAGGAATCCACGGAAAACTGGGAGAACTGGGCCACCCGGGAATGGTCATCCATAACCGAACTGGAGCATGTTGACAGTACCGCTTCTTCGTTATCTTCTCACCGCCAATCCGCGTTGAAGTCGACGGCTAGGACTTCCACACGTTCCTCGACTCCAAGTGGATGAACAGCCACAGTCAGGAATTGCAGAAGACGATAGCCGTGCACTCTGTTCGCCTGGTTGATCTCCCTCAGTATCTGCTTGTATCTCTCGTCCAGAGACTCGGGTAATTCCTCGAGGATGTTGAACACGCTCGACAGGAAACAATGATGTAATATCTCCAATTGACAGAACACCCATCGGAACCTGCGAGGAGTCTTCAGCAAGCATGATGAGGGAATAGCGACTAACCTTACATTCCATCAGCCTTGGCTGAGGATGTTCCAACCACCAAGTCCATTTCCTCCGATCGCCATCTCTGCACCCTTGAATCCAAGTAAACAACCAAGCTAACATAGTTCGCGATGTCTGCATTCTGTACACTTTTGTCGTGAAGAGAGATGCGGTGGGCTCCCAGTGGCTCAACAGCATCACGGATGTCGATCTCGGGGCAACTTGTGATACACAAATGCAAGGACCTTTTCACGAGGTGATAGCATCCTCGAGGGCTACGAACATGGTCTTGAGATATTGCGTGAGTGCGTCGTCATTTGATTGTACTGAACCCCGGCGATGGGCAGAATACAAGGCATGGAGAATGTCGCAGTAAAAAATCAGACTGGTCAGAAAGCTAGGTGAGAAGAGAGGAGAGTAAAGCACCGGTGTCCTGCCTTAATAAAAGTAGGCCATCGACGCAAACCCTGCGTTGCAGACGTCTTCTATCTCGGATGATTACGGAGCTGGACAAAAGTATGGCTTGAACTTGACTATAGATGTACCAAGTCAGAGAGAAACAAACCTAAGAATGCTTTTCCTCGAGCCTGTTAAATAAGAGACAGGAAGGAGTTAGTAGCAATTCGATCGTCGAGGAAAGAACGTACGTTTTCCGTGAACCCACAAGAGGTAGCTAGAGACCCTCCAACCTTTGAAGGCGTCAATTCGAGTAAGCCATGCGACGGCACTCTTGTGGTAAGCACGCACAGCGATCTGCTTAGTCGAAGGCCTTCACGTTCTTGCCCCCGCTGACGGGACACAACCTCCGCTCCCTGAGGCTTCGACATCCACCTTTCCGCCGTTTGCTTCAATCTCTTCACAAGGTGGTGCCATTTTCCCGCAGTACGACGCAGTCCTCCGCATTCCCTCTTCCGAATGTATCAGACATTTCGTCTCCACCTTTCTCCCATTTAGAATGGCTCTCGGCAACGTTCTCCCCAAGTCCCACAGTTATCCTTAGACTCGACCTGACTACGCGCTTCCTCGGCCATGAAGCACCCTATTCCTCGGTTCCAGCTACTGTACCACACTTCCTGCCGGTTCTCGTCCGTTGTCGATCTCTGCTCCTGATATGGGTTGCTACTGATGTCGGCGAAGGTAGCACGAAGGCCGCTTTGCGCAAACGCGAGGTCCTTTCTGACCCTCCTTGCGTGAATGAATTCCATAAACACTGGTTACTCCGGGTCACAAATCACGCTGCTGGCAGTTACAAGCGTAGCCGCCCCGGCTCCTTCGCGGCTCTCCCTAAATTCCGGGTATACGGGCGATCGCCCTCCTCACCTCTCGCATTGCTATGATATCGTGTGACACGTCTCATAGCTACTTGCTTCTCTCGATTGTCTTATGTATAACACCTTCATATTTACACTTCACAAACAACGTGGCCAAATTTATGATGCGAGTAGTAAAGTGGGAAATGTGAGGTCAGTCCGCAATTCCAGTCAAATTTATGAGTACCAGAGCCAAAACAATTGCATTCGGTACCTCGACACTGAGCGTACTGAGCGCTAATGACCCGTCCATGCATGGTCGTCTTAAATATGGAAAGGTCTCAAGCCGGACTCATATTGGTCGACTTATGCCAACAACATGAACCACGCGGTCTCACCTATAATTTCAGTCTGACTAGCACATATATCATCTTCCCGGGGCTAGGTTTCCCAAGAGGTTTCCTTACAATGCACGGTGTCGATAGTCTGTAGGAAGTCCGTTCTAGAGCCAGGCCATGGCGTCCATGAGGATCAAAAGAGGGAACAAATATCATTTACTAGACGTAGTCCTTTCCTCCGCAAGTGCGCCACGATGCACAAAATGCGCCGTCGACAGGGCTACGATATCCGTCTTGGTGATCATGCCCGTAAGTCTTCCCGCCTGCGCAAACATGATGTGCCGCAAGTTCTACGACGCGTCGTCATCAGCGAGGGGCGGCCAACGGGGGTTGGAGAAAGAGTAAAGCTCACGAGTTTGCGAAACATGTTCACGACGAGCTCTAACGGGACCTCTTTCCGCAACTGCATGGCGTCTTCCAAGAGCGGCGATAAGTCGGCCGAGTCGCTGCCTTGCACACCAGCAAAGCTGCCTATGCAGGTGGCCGTGCCGCTCTCGGAAAGTAAAGGTTCTATAATACGGGAGGGTCAGCGAATCGGCAGCTCCAGCGAAAAAAGAAGAAAAAATAGATAGATTACGAACCAATGAAGCTCTTGAGCTTCTCGCGCGCCACATAGCCCAGCAATATTCCGTCTCGCACAACGGGGAAGCCATGATACTTCCAGGTGTCCAACACCCTCTCTGTTCATGTGGGAGTCAGTCCGATAGAGTCCCTTGCTGCCAACAGGAAGCTATACTGACTAAGCTCGCCAAGCGGAGATCCCTCGTGCAGGACAACCAACTTGTCAGCGGGCGTCATCGCGTCCGCCGCTATCTCGCCATTGTCCCGAAATTCGAAGGGTGTGAGCCATGGGTAACGGCGCAGTGCGATCCACGACGCATAGATTCCGTCTGGGCCAAGTGCGTCGGCGATCCACTTTGAGATCATGACCGAAATCATGATCGGAAGCACGTGGGACAAGGCACCCGTAAGCTGTGAGCGAATGTAATCAGACCATTGTCTTATTGAATGCGTCTGCACTGTACCTCGAAAACGATTACGACGAGCGAGACTTGGCACCTCATAAGTATGGCTTTCGCTCAAGAACTGCAGTCCACGTACCAGTCATCCTAGTGACGCCTGCCACCATGGACTGACGCGCCAATAACGGCGTAGAAACCAGGATAGATGCAACGGATTGTTGGATCTGGTGGACAGGCAGAGAAGAACCACGCCTTTGGATATGCGCGATACAGACCCTGGCTGAACAAAAAAAAAAAACAAAGCGTTGAGCTTAGTACTGCGTCAATGAATCAAGAAGTCATACGTCAGCAGGCCAACTACACGCCCAAAAGACGCGCCTATAGCGATTGTTGGCAGGAAAATTCCAGCTGGGACCTGAATCTCCTCGTTATCGTCCTTCTAAGGTTCGGTGAGAAAACCCCACCATCATGCCGAACGTCCACGCAGTGAATGCGATCTTCACTACTCCAGTCAATATCAGTAAGAACACGTTCTCCCACATAGCAGTCGGGCTGCGGAAGTCTTCAGTACCCAACTACGGCATTATGAAGAACGATTACAGCCTCACTTGCACAACCCGTGGAAGTCAATGCGTTGGGGGTCACATTCTTGAAATAAGTTGGCTACAAGATCAGAAGCGGGAACTCTATGTTGTAAATGTAGATGGATTCGCGTCTACACGGACGACATTCTTACCTGAGGAAAACAACCTGGAGAAACAAAAGATTTCAACAAGCTCTCAATGATAAGCATTGAAGTTCTCACCAAGTAACTGATAGCAGCAGTCACTGCTGCTACGCCTGTTACTTCAAGGATTGGCCACTCGTGGAGTACACTGTTTCTTCGGTACACCGCAGCCGCAATGTTCAACTTGGTTAGGAGCGAGCCAAGAACTCCCTGTACATCTCGCACTGAAAACCTGATCTGATGGAGGAGATATGCAACTCGAGCTCACCCCGATTATAGAAAGACAAAGCCACGGAATCTATGTGAACTCAGATACATTCTGACAGACGCCATGGGCAGCACGAACAAGCTCAAATGCTAGCCAGGTATCACTACCATTAGTCACCTGTGAGTAAACAGTTGTCACAAAGACGAGGGGATGGACAAGAACGGAAAACGAACTTGAAATAAGACGAGTTTGGAGGTCTTGAACGGGTCCACGTATTGCAGCGCGACTGCCGCGATGACCGAAGTGACGAATCCGCGCCACATTACGTCAAAGTCACCGCCAAACGCGTCGAGTTCTGGAACGACTGAGCTGAGCGTCGCGACTGATAAAGCAGTTATTTGACGTGCCTTCTAAGCCGAAGAGGACCCCGCCAAGTGGGCTCCCAAACGCCACCGAAACACCTGCAGCAGCAGCCGCTGCCAAAATCTTTCGTTTTTGTGCTGCGCAGTGTTGTGAACGGGGTAAAGAGCCGGAGGTAGAAGTACGTACCTTCGTTACGATGAAACTTCGAGAAAAGCTTCATAAAAAGGAACGCCATGCAGCATGATACATGTACCAATGGCCCCTAGTATTATAAGACGCGGAAATGGACCAAGACACGGAAGTTTTACCTCTTTTCCGAGAGATAGCCCAGAGGAGACCGACAGGGCGAGGCCAAGGGCCTTTATGAGAAGGGTCCAAGTACTTAGAAAGGAATCGAAAACATAGCCGCCGATGATCTGATGTTAGGGATAGAGAATCAGAGGTTGGACGACCAATTTCCACCAATATACTTACCGCCTTGATTTCTGGGACTGGGATTACAGTTGCAGCGAGTTACAGAAAATGAGACTCAGTAGGGGAGCACTCACTTCCTGTATGGAACGCACTACCTTTCGCGGTCAGATGGGGGATCGAATGCGTTCGCCGATGTAATGAGACTCACTAGGGAGCGTACGAACTGACGAGGACCGCCGCACTTGCCGCGAAAGCCGTCTGAAAAAGGACGACTTTACAACGCGTTCCAAAGATACGTGATGGACTTACCGAAAGGAGGATGTATGCGAATGAATGGAGAAGAGACTGTCCGAATATAGAGCTGACGCCCAGGTACTCTCCCCAGGGCCGCCAGTCATGACAGACATCACCCGCTACGAAGAGGTCTCAGTGATTTGGAATGTTGTGAAAGTAAGGACACTTACCCTCCACCCCAACACAACACTGGACTTGATTCCACAAGAAACCTCGCGTACACCGACCTTCCCGGAGACCCGACAACCTTCAACAGCATACTTAAGCATTAATTCGTGAATAGAGAATAGAAGAGTACGCACCACATGACAAGTATGTCCAGCCAGCCCCCAGCGAGGCCTACGCAAGATGCCGGTGAGAATCATGACGAACCACAATTGGGTAACGTCAATGAGAGGCGAAACGAGTCCTCTCAGTCCGCGCTGCGAAACCATCCCCTTCCATCGCTCGCGCTCCGACGCGTCTTCGTGCCACCAATCGATGGTGTCACCATCACGATAATGCGGACGGAGCCGGTGCCGATGAGCACTCCTTGACCATTCTTCCAAAGTCGGGGAAAGTTCGTACTCCTCTGCAGGATACGGTCTGCCAGGTGAGGGCACTCGTTCAAGGTGCGGGCGTGGTGCTGAGGTAGATGACGAGACACTTGTGGGGAATACTCAACAAACATTCGCATCTTGAATATGGTGTGCTCACGATTCTCCATCCCAATCTTCTCGCCATAAATTGTCCCGAGACGACACAGAATCGGTACGTGGCATATTTGTGGCCAACGACAGTTGTTGGCAAGTCCGGACGGATGTCCGCAGTTCTGCGGCCCGTCACGTCATGGCACCGTTCACCACCGGGGCGTTAGTAGGCGAGCCTCCGTGTAGGTTTCGTTCAAGCGCCTTTGTTCAAGTTCGCGACTACCAACTCTAACATGCAATGTCCTCTACACTGATATAGTACCATCTACCGACTATTACTAGTAATTATTACACATTCTATTACCTCCGGGAGTGGGGAAGCTACTGATAGGAGAGACGAAACAAAACCTACTCAATCTTTGTGCGTAAGCCAGACATACACACATTCTGTAATGGTATACCACTAGTAGATTTCGACCAAACCCGCAAGGCCGGTCCACGTCTTTGTCACGGTCTCCGCCATAGATGCAAACCCCTCTCAATTACTCCGCAGACGCTGGCCGCCAACATTTCCTACTCGTCGCTGCTATTGGCGTGGTTTTCGAACCCACTGCTGCCATATCAGCTTGCTATGAGGAGCTCGGTTCGGCTACCGCGCTTAACTGCTTGCTGTATTGAAGAGTCTTGATTGGCCGGCTAGCAACCCAACCAAATCGTCCGGAATTTCAAACCTGGCGTTTGAATACATTGCAAATCTATAGCGAACCTCTCATATTACCTGTAGTTGTAGGTCCGCCCACTTCGACATGCAAGTGAAGGTATGAGTGGACGCGTGCTCACCGTCCATTCTAGGATCTGAATTGCTCGCTAGAGTATCATTGATCAAGCTACAGTGCATAGGAATCGTTAGATGGCGGTTTTCCTAGGTATGGAATGGGCAGCGAGTACAGCATATCCCTTGTCCAGCATCAGAGGTTAGATTTCCTGTCCTGATTCATTTATGACCATATCCGACAGGTTTTGGCTTTCCTCTGGTCGAGTCACTATAAGCGTGGAAGGTTCATGTCGTCAAATGCTAGCTGTCTTGTCTTTGGAGTGTAATCGGAAGCGCCGCCCCTATCTGACACTGCTTTTTTACTGCTCAGATGTATAGCCAAGAATGTTGTGCCTCGCCGAGGGTCATGGATCGGGTAGAACTTTTCTCGCAACTGGGTCGTGAAAAACCTATATGAAACCGAAGGTGTGTCTCTAACAGAACGGTAACGCGAACCAATGTCGTGTGTAATAGATGCACTGAGCACTTCTCGAAGGTCTAGTGCAGTCCACATAGCTGTTCCGATGGCTGCCTGATTAATGTGATTACTCTGCATTACGGAGCAAGGGGGAGGGAGTCAGGCGATTGCAAGCTCCACATTTGATACTTTCTTTACTTGGGTGCCATTTTGACTTCGTCAAAGGTAGCGCCTCGCCCATCCATTCGACTGACACCCAGTCCAGTTCCAACACTCGCAAATAGCGGCATTTTTGCAGAAGTGCTGAGTGAGTAGGGGATGGGATCATAGCTAACGTTTAAAGGGCCGGGTGGTTCAACTAGCCGACTGACTGTGTACCGCCAGCCTTCCAGGACCCGGTAGTATTAATTGCAGGAGGATAGGACCCGTGTCACATCAACGATTTCTGGCAAGATTTCTGATTGCATCTTTTTGGTAGCCTGTGAAAGATTTCCCTCACCTACGAGAACAATGGTTACGGAGTAAAGTCGTGCAGAGAATGATGGGAATTGTGGGGGAGCGATTACGATGCTTGTTCCTTGAAAGATTTTGTATATTAAAACCAACGACCCCAGACGCCACCTCCGCCAAGGGTGGAACAGGCGGGTGCGGTGGCACCGGCTGACACACCGGCCCGAAAGGAATGCCGCCTTGTCTGATTTGGTCGAGCTTGACCGTAAGCAAGTATGGCGGCGAACAATCCCTCTGCGAGCCTACCTCGTTCGCTACAGCGAGATCAGCTTCGCGGGCCCCTACTTCAAGATTCTACAACAGATCTCCTCCTTGGGCCGCTGAATCACCTGAACAGTGTTGCGCAGCAGCTTCTTCAGTCCCTTTCTCCGCCGCACACCAAGCCGCCGCTTCCTCCATCGATAACTGCGCTTGCTGAAGCAGATGCGGCCCTCGCTTCGGCTGTGCAGTTAGCTCATATCCATCAAAAAAAGCAAAAACGTATTGAAGCACTCAAGTCCGATGTCCTCGCGCTCGAAACCTCGTGGCGTAATGTGATGGTGCAGCTTGAAGAGGGCAGACGCGACCTCGAAGCGATCATTGCGGAAGGGGATCTGCGTCTAGACGCTATAGAGCAAGCGAAAGCTGGTACGGCGACCGCTTGCTTGTCGGTCTCAACGCCGGAATAACTTCATCTATGGTAGGCGCTATACCGTACCCTGAACTCCTGGCATATGCACAAAGTTTAAGTGCATTCACCTCTGCACCTCCTAATCTGCCCGACGTCTCCTTGCCTGGCCAACCGCCACCACCTCTCTTCTTCCCGCCCTTTCCTAATGAGGAGAAAATGCGTCGTGGGCACCTCAATGCCGAGGAGCCTCTTGGACCCTTGGGTGAGACGCACTCTGTTGGTCGACGTAAGTGCCGTTAGACATTTGTTTCGCGGGCTCTCACGTACATGACTCCTCCGGTAGCGCCATCACCGTCCCCTGAGCCCCACCGCGGCCAAGCAGTCAATCCGTACCGCCCCATGGACAATCGACATCCGCAGCAAATGTTTGATCTCGACCTCGACCTCAACCCCGACCTTTGATCGCATTTTTTTTTTCACTCTGAGTGCCTTCTTGCAGCTCCTGGTGACTTCACGCACCATTCGCGCCCCTAGCTTGGCACGACAAATGGCTATACGATGCCAGTACAGCGATACACTAGATACTGCGTCGGCGGTCGATTTCACCTGCTTCAGTGATACAGCATCGCCTTGCTGTGATTTATTTACCATATTCGGATAGTCTTTCTTGTCCGGGAACCCGAGCGTAGTTGTTGTTCTCATGTCATCGTCGAATCGTAATACTGTATAGTAGTGCATAACCACGTGACCAATATAGCTGCTAGTGTTGCCGTTGATTGCGGTCTTTGCGCGCGCGTGAACAAACGCCACCTCGCAATGATCGCAACACCTGCGACGTCAGCCGCCAAACCGTCAGTCTCAGCTGCTACCCGACCGGTTACAGTGGGAATATTCAACGCTTTGCTTTGAATGGACGACCAATCCAACATAGCGGTAAGCGACGTAATCGACATTCTGTTACCCGAACTACTGATTTGTAGCTGCTATTACTGTAGTGGAACGGGGGTGAGATGAACCTTTGGCCGTCACTCCCACTCCCGAAAATACCGTGTCACTCCTTTTGGGCATGTAACTTCAAACTGAAATACGGCCCAAGCTTATGTATATAAAGGTCAGTCTGAAAGCAGCTCGTTCTCGACCAACTTCTCGCTACCTTGAGTTTCAGAGTTAAACACTCTCATCTCGTCTGCGTCTTCTCCTTGAGACAACTTTCTATCCTCTCACAGTCACCTGAATACGCCCTACTCACCGACTATCCATCGGCGTCACGCCCACTCTACTCTACTCTCCTTCTAATAATGCCTGGTGGACGCAACTACCTTTTACCCTCACCCATTGGCACGTCGAATAGGGTGTCACATCCGATTACCCTCTTCCCCACCGAAATTCTCTCCGAGATTATGTGCTACTTGCCTCTCTTCTTCGGCCGCGACGCCCCATCCATTCATCCTCTTCACCATGACCTTGACCCCTCCGGAGGTTTCACCAGGGACGGCCCCGTCCGTACGCCTCATTGGGTCGCTGTCAGTCACGTCTGCCGTCGCTGGCGGGAAATAGCACTCAGGTGCAAGGCCCTCTGGACGGCCGTTCCGCTCGTGAGCGTCAGCTGGGCGCAGCGGGCCCTCACGCTCTCCGACCCACACCCCATCACGCTTCACATCGACTCCCGAGACAAGTCTCTCGACAAGGGCTACGTGTCCGCCGACGCGTTGTGTCTCGCGCTCACGCACATCAGCCGGATCCACAAGATACGTATACGTTCACCTTGGGGCACGAGGCACGGTGACCGTAATTATGGACGTCGTATTTGGCGCGCTGTGCCGCGGCGCGCCATCGCTCGAGGAGCTCGACTTGGCGCCAGATACCCCGTTTCTGTTTCTGGCACGCTCGGCTCTCGATAGGAGCACCGCGATCGAAGACGACTTGGCAGCACTGCGTGTCATCCGCCTAGATCAGTGCTACCTGCCTGCGGATTGTTTCCTATTCCATCCCGGGCTGACGCACCTCCAGCTCTCTGGGACACGAGCCGTGTGGCCGGCGCTGGGGCCCTTGCTGCGCACCCTTTCCCTCATACCCAAGCTCCAGGTTCTGGAGCTCTACGGCGTGTTGCCTGCACCCCAGTCGTCACCTCACCCCGCTCCGACCCCCGATCGTCCACTTCTTCCACTGCTTCGAGAACTCCACCTCGGTGGTACGGCTCAGGGTGTACTGGCTGTGCTCCAAGCGCTCGACCTACCAGAAAGGGTGCGCGTTTACGTTGGCATGCCCGACGCCCCGACTGAGGATGGGTCATCCTCACGATTGCTGACGAAGCTCCGCGGGAAGCAGGGCTCGGGACCTGAGCCATCTCACTCGAGTCATTAATAATTATATATTGTCTTAAGTACGGGGCTGCTCCCCCCCGCTCTCGGAAGAATGTTCGGAAGGTGGGGTTGTACTAGGGGGAAGGGACTCTTACATATGGAGGCATAGGGATTACTAGGAAAGCGAACCTAAACTCAGCCAACTAAAGGCTTTGGACTTCTGAGGTGGATTTGTGGGGTTGACAGTTGAAATGCACTTTGTTTGATCACACGAGATATCGCCCACAACGGGGACCCAAGCTATCCACTTTGGTAGCATTCACATCACAATGGCTGGTTTGTAAGACACTGTAACTCTCATGTTGTCACCTGGTCTAGGTGCACCAACGAAGCAAGGGAGAAGGCGGTGACCACCCTTGTTTGTCGAACAGTGCAGAGATCTCGCAGTTCCGAGGTGCTTCTTAGGCGCCGGCAGAAGTTGGAGCATCGCATCACAGTCACAGGTACAGTACCCTCTTACTGTACCCCTCTTTTCAATCAAAAGTCACAGTCACATCATGTGTCGGCAGTAGGCAGATTCCGGATGGGATGTCGGCCGGGGATTTCCAAGGTGACGGACTGGAACAGGGTATCGCTCGCCGCAAGTGCAAGCGGTAAGGATTATGATACGAATACTATTCCGGATACGACGTCGTAACACACGACTGATTGTGATTGAATGAGATATAAGTACAGACATGCTCCTAGTACGCACGCGTCCTCGCCGCGAGGCATCCCGATAACCCGGCGGGCCCAAATTACCGTTCCTGTCACCAATACTCCGGGGTACGATACGGGGGGACGACTCCAGGCGGGCGCTTCCTACGCTCCGCCTCCCAGCGCGCGATCCAAGTAGAGATCTTCGCGCGGCTCGCGGCGCTCTCGACGTTCACCGTCGGGACGACGCGTGCCCAGTCGAGCGAGAGCGCGAAGCACGTGAGCTCGAAGAACGAGCTGTGCTCCGAGTACGGCACGCCGAAGAGCTGCGCGCTCGGCGTCGAGCCCGCGCGCGGGCCGGAGATGCGCGTGCGTGAACTCGCGGTGTGGGGGTCGCGCGAGGGTGGAGGCGACCGACGGCGTCGAGCTGGTTCCGGCAGGCGGCGAGTAGCTGTGTGTTTTCGTGGAGGTATAGTTTGGCCAGTCGTGGGTGGAGGGAAAAAAAAAAATGACTCACGCCCATCCGGTCGGACGGAAGGCAACCTGCCTTGGTCCAGTGCCCGTTCCAGCGCCCCATATACTCCTTCAGGCGGTCTGACGTGGCGACGTTTAAGGGGACTATGTGAACGTTCGCCGAGAAAGGATCCGCAGTTAGCATTTCGTGGAGCTCTGGGTCGGATTGACACCGAAGGATCGCGGCTTTCCGTTGATCGCAGTAGATCTTCGAATCCAGTGCTTTCGCGATAGCTAGAAGGGATAGTCAGCGCGGGATGTACCTATACGCCCCCCACGTATGGATCCAGACCTTTCACAATGCGCTCCTTGCCGATGGTGTATGTGCTATTCCAATATCAGGGTCCACGAGCCTTAATACACCACAAGGCAACGCACCCGACAACGATGAGTGTGTTGGCAAGTTTAACGTCGCCTCTTGCTTGTGATTTAGGAATTAGGGTGAACCATTTACTCACGGTGCCGTTGTCATCTTCCACAGATCCTTGACCCGAAACCAAGCGTTTGGAGAGCTCTGCGCATGCAGAAATTACCTGCGCCTGGGCAGGAAACAAATACTATTCGTATCGCTCAATGAGTAGTGAGGCACCAGATACCTTCGCTTCGGCTCACTCTGGGATTAAGATAGGTTGTATCCAAGTATATAATATCGATTCTTTTGTCTTTGACGGACGGGTGGAGCGTGTGCTGCGGGGATGCTCTGAAGTCCCCACAATGAAGGTACCGGAATGTTCTAGCTGAGCCCACGTAGCTCGACGTATAAGTGGTGTCACCAGCATTCGCGGTCTGCGGACCCTCAAACAAGAATAGCGAAGACCCTGGACCTTTGAAACGTACGGGTGTCAGACTAGCGGATTAACCCGACCAAAACTTACAATGATTTGCTTCGATAAGGGTGACTGTGACGCCACCTGAATTGGGGACCATAGTGGGCACGTCCATAGGAAGAGGATGGACCCATTTGGGGTCAACCGATAGCATGTGGATTATTAAGTTAGCCGTGCCCTCTGCAAAGCCTGTTAACTTAGACTCAAGATTGACAAGCGAATCCTCGGAACTTACCGGAGCAGTAGATCGGACCTGCCTGCCAAGTCGACGAAAGGCTTGTATAGTGGTCTGAATGTGCGTGCCTAGAAGACGTAGGGTCAAGTGTCGAACACGTAGAATCCAACGACAGGGGCGTACGTCAAGAAGTAAGATGTCACACCAGGGATCGCACCATAACAGAATGCATCGACGGCGATGGGCATGCCCTGCATGACCTTGTAGAACGGCGCTTTTCTTCGCCCACCGCTCGCTTTTGTTGGGCGGAAGCTGCAGGTCCTCAGCCATATCGGCTTCCTTCCATGCTTCATTCGCCTTGCGTGAGGACATGAGGACCGAGAACGCGTTACAGTTAGCGGGTTTCTCGCATTCAGACTGCCGTGGTGCCATGGACGGGTTGTGGGAAGAGATAAGTGGGTCTGGTGAAGGAGCCGAATGAGAAGAGGAGTCGCAGCAGTTATTGATATGTGATTGTATGTCCTGATACGAGGCACATAAGACGACGTGACGGTAGATTGTAAAAGTGAACTGACGAGTGGGGCAAGGCTAGTCAAGCTTCTTCCGCAGAACGGACATTGGTCGAGAGTGTTATCACCTGAGGCAGAGAGAGGTTCGTCCTCGACCTTGAGAACGTGTTCGACTTCATCATCATCATCAGTCAATTCCAGAACGTCGTCAAACTCGCCCGGATTCGGACGAACGAGCTCGTCGTCACCTGTATCCCACTCGTCCTCAATTTTGATGAGATTATCAAGGCAGGAAGATGGTGCCGTTGCGAAAATGCGGGAGTCACTGTCTGAGGCAACTATGACCGAACGAGCGATAACGCCCAGATCCCGCCGCCAAGAGAGGCGCAGAAGTAGGCACGCTTGATTCGTCTTGTGGAAAGTTAGAGCCACTGGCTAAGGATTGCTCGCCTCCAGCAGAATGTTGCGTATCTTCTGTCGGAATGAGTAATCTTGGCCTGCCAAATTCAACAAAATGGAGAGATTCATCCTGAGGGAGCGCGAAGAGGCATTCGATACCAGATCCGCCGAACCGAGCTCCATGTCCCATCTTTTCCTTCTTTCTAGAGCTCGAAGCGTGAGTCTGCTGAGCATCCATCTCAACCACCTCAACATCAGAGCTACTATCGGCAGGGTCCTTCGCCTTCCGCTTGGTGCGCATCGCAGGCGCATCGTCATCAGAATCCAGGACAATTATCTCCGCTGATGTGTATGTCGTGTTCTGTTTAATCCGAGAGCTTGAAACGCCAGCTTTGACGCGTTTTGGAGGTTTGGAACTTGAAGGCGTGCTTCGGTTGATTAACGCGTCTGCTTTCGGGAAGAAATGGTGCAATGTTGGGGGAGGAAGTGGGGCAAATAAAGGCTTTTTCAAGGGCGCCATACCGTGACATTAAAATCCCCAGAGTAACTTCTGAGCAGGTTTCCGAGGACCTTCGAAGGGTTCAGGTCGCTCGTTGGTCGGTGTGACCGGACCGGAGTGCGGGTATACGTAATTATATTCGTAAGCAAGAGTCTTGTATCGCGATGACGTCATTCTGCATTTACAGGGTCTTGGTACCATTTCTTGACATACTATGTCCTTTCCGGAGAAATATGGATATATCTTCCATTGGCGACCTTCTGCAGGTCATCGGGTGGGAGGTGGGTGGGCGATCTTGAAAAAGTCTGCATTCCAATGCACACTTGACTGTCCACAGGTTTATCCAGTTCCCCTGGAAACACGAGATACCCTCTAAAAACGGGTAACGCACAGTGCACGTGTTAACGGTTGGGCGGATACAGGGAACAAAGATGAAGTGCCTTCTAGCTGGTGTGACCCGGAGAATCTCCACGCCTACCTTTATGTTGAGTCAGGTCCAGGTGAGCCCAACTGTAGACATCACTCCGACCAAGTGTAATGCCCAGCTGCCCCACCAGAAGTGCGAGTTGCCGAACAACTCTACGATACCTTGTGGTGGAAAGACCTCAATGTCATACTGGAGGAGATATCCGATGATGATGGAAGTATGTGCCGAAGACACATCGACTCCCTGAGGATGAAGATACTTGGTTACCCTGAATCACGTCTTCTAGTTCGGCCAGAATATAACACTGCTTTGGGTACGCTCAATGAAGGTGAAGGTCATAAAACTGCAAAGGGACATCATTACGGTGGGGTTGTTGTGACCGGTCAACCAGGAATCGGTAAGCTCTCCTTGCTGATCATCCAATGACGGCCTTCCTAAATGCAAGTCCCGGGAAAACCAGTTTTCTTTATTATCTACTATTACACAGGTTAAGCGAAATGGTGCCAGTGGCGCTTGAATGACCTGGTTTTTTCATTGTCTTTCACGACGGTGGCGTCTATAGATATCCCCTCAATGCAGGTCCTGAGTACCTCCCAGATGGTACTTGGGCCCTTTCCGACGGCAATGATGAACCCTACCAGCCATGTTCTGCCTTTCGGAGAGCTTCCAAGCTGCGAACCGCTTGGCTCATTCAGACCACCTCTCAAGTGGAGGGAAGGTGGAGAAGGTGGCGACTCTACAAGTGTTTCTTACTTGCTGACCTTTCCCCATAGCAAAGTACTCGGTCTCGACGGCAACAATACCCAAAGGCTTTACAGAAAGTAGGGTTCTTCTGCACAGACTTGCTTACGGCTACTGCTAGAGGGAATCGAAGGTCTCTCACCTTCTTTTTTCTATCCGACCAAAATAGGATAGGGAGAGAGGTTCAAATTCCGGAGATAGCAACTGATCATATCAAGGGGATTATTTTATATCCTGTCGCCGATGCTGATCCCCGAGATCAGCTCAAGTTTTTCCACACAATGTCGATAGAACCATCGTTCAGAGCACCCGCGGACAAGATGTTCGAACTATTCATCCTCAGCTGGTTATACGCTTGCCCGAATGCTCAGCCTCTTCGCTGCTTCGCTATTGACCAGGTTGACCTCGAAATTCTGGCGTGTGGCAAGGAGCAGACGGTCTTTTTCGACAGCACGAACGGTTTGAGGAGCGTGAATGGGGACCAACTCCCATTATGTTTGTTGCCTAAAGCCCAACCGCCTGTGCCATCGTTATTACTGATGAGTTCGTCATTACGATCTAGGTGATCCTCTCCATCCAACACGAGACAAAGGGAGGTGACTTGGATGTGATGAAGGAACTCATTCCACCCCGGCTTAGAAGGGACAAATGGCGCCACGTTTTTGTAACGAATAACTACAACAGGGCACTCTCTTTGAGACATTAGACCCTGCCCGAGCTCCCGAAAAATGCCCTTGTCTACTCTGCGGATTTCGACATCGAGTGGTCAGATGTAACCCGCAGACACGTGGAAGCGTTGAACGAAAAAAAAAATAGTAAGTGGATGTTGATCGCACGGGATTGACACTTACTGGGGGATAACTAACAATCTACCTACCAGCAACCCCTGCGAAAGTAGTATAAAGGTCGACGATGTATAGATGGAAGTGACTATAAGTTGTCTGGTGCGACTAGAAGGTGCGGGCTGGTTCCCTGGGTTCGAGAACTGCTAACTTTGTTCTGTCGAGACAATTAGAATCGCGGTTTTTCCAGAAAAAGAGAGAATCCAGAACAAGGGTCGATTACTGTAAGTGAGGCGAATTGCGAAGATGCATGTCACGATTGTGGACGCTTGTAGTTGTCTGTGACTGAAGAATAGCGAATCAACTTGTGGATTGAATGTTACCGTTAAGCGCTAAGTTTGTTCGTTTGAACGAACACAACGTGGCCTGCCAGTACAAAACAGCGTACCGTGAGCGGCTCGCAGGCCACTCGACTTATCTTATACACGCACGCGCTGATCGCGTAAACACATATTCTTAGCATTTCCTATTCGTGTCCCCACGGGCTCGGGTTCAAGATCACGCACCTGAACTTTGCGTTGAGCGACGTGGTGCCGATGACAGAGGTTCTATCTCTTGCATCATCCGAAATGGCCGGTGAATCGCTTGTCAGCGCCGCATCATGCATCCGCCCCATCTAAGACTTGAGTGGTGTGCAGCGCTGGGCTCAAATCCCCGAAGCTTGGGCAGCCTGGCCCACACCCGAGCTCATCCCAGCCTCGGGCCTCAGGGTCACCCAAAGCCCGGGCCAAGGTCGTGTCGTGGAATCTGGGTGATATCAGACATCGTTATTCTGATGGATGATAGCCCAACTCTTTACTATTCCATGGAATTCGCTCATGGGAAAGAGCTGCACGGCCACCAATACATTGTTTGCTACGAAGCTGTGGTTTTCCTTGCGGTTATCTGTACTCCCACGATTACACTCACTCGGCACCAAAACGGGGCAGGTACCAGACTTGGCTCTCGGCTTTAATCCGCGGCGGGACGTCCCGTCAAGTGGAGTGGCCCGTGGGATATCGTGGACGGTTGCAGACGCACCCGTTGAAATCCTTCCTATCTAGCTATTCCTTTTAAATCGGTATATCCCACCCAAATCCGCGCCCAATGTCACCCACATCCTACACCAACGTGTCTGCCGTTGCACCTGCATCATCTGAGGAAAAGGCGCCACGGCCCGCCACGATTTTGCATCGCACGCCGTGGCACCCGCCCGTTGCGGTCAGCGGACAGGGGATCTACATCACACTCGAGGACGGACGGGAGGTCATCGACGCAGCTGGTGGTGCCGCTGTCACGTGTCTTGGGAATGACCACCCGGTCGTATTGGAGGCCCTGAAAGAACAGGTCGACAAGCTTGCTTGTGAGTGGCTAACTCATTCATTGGGAACGTAGACGAGGGGCTGACAAGTCCCTAGATGTATTCAATGAGCAGTTTTTGAACGAGCCTGCTGTCGAGCTCGCTAGAATCCTTGTCGAGTCGGGGAAAGGGGCGTTTGAACTTTGTAGCTTCCTGTCTGGAGGTGGGCCCGACGCCATTCGTGCCACTAAATCACAAACGGTTCTTGTTTAGGCTCTGAGACAATGGAAGGCGTTCTCAAGCTCGCTCGCCAGGTGAGCGCCAAGCTTGAGTGATCTCGACGATTCGTTGCGATATCTCTCGTTTGTATTGGTACGAGCAGGGTCAACCACAACGCAAGAATTTTATTTCTAGGGACCTTTCCTACCACGGCAATACAATCAGCACACTATCTTTGTCTGGACACCCTGCGCGGCGTGCGCCGTACAACGATATTCTCCAATACGAGATCTATCACAAGGTGTCACCGGCTTACGCTAAGCGCTTCCAAAAAGCCGACGAGACTGAGGAACAATATGTGGAGAGGCTCCGCCAGGAACTGGAGGACAAGATCGTTGAGCTCGGACCGAACACGGTCATAGGCTGCAGGTCACCTCACGTCCTGGCAGCGATCAACGAGCTGAACGCAGATACCTTCTTCACACAGTCGTCGCCGAAACGGTGGTGGGGGCGACAACAGGCGTGGTTCCTGCACCAAAGGGCTACTTCAGAGCCATGAAATCCGTTTGCAGGAAGTACGGTGTCCTCTTTATTTTAGATGAAGTCATGTGTGGGATGGGCCGTGAGTCAGCTGGCTGGTCTGCTTCGCGGCTGACGCATTGACGGGTGATTGTATAGGGATGGGTACGACACATGCCTGGGAGAGCTTCGGTGACAACGAGCCACCGGACATTCAGGCCGTCGCGAAGGGTCTTGGTGGAGGGTATGCCGTTCTTGTCTGCGGTTTGTGGCATTTGTACTGAGTATGGTATAGGTACTCCTGCATTGGGGCGATCCTTGTGTCTAAACAGGTTGCGGACGTGGTTACGAAGAATGGTGGTCACTGGAAACACGGACACTCGTTTATGGTATGTAATGATGATGACTCGACGTTATTGCACTCCTGACCTGGCATGATGAGGTGCATCCGATGTCCTGTGCGGGGGCAGTTGCTGTGCAAAAGGTGATAGCGGGGGAAAACCTCCTTGCAAATGGGCGCCAAACGGGTGAATATCTGGGACAGCTGCTTCGCGAGCGGCTACTGTCTCCCGACTCAGTTGCAAGACCATTCACCTTTGACGTACGCGGGGGAGGGTCATTTTGGGCAGTTGAGTTTGACTTTTCCGGGACCGAAGAGAGGAAAGAGACAAAGCAATTTGCAATGGTTGTGCAGGCACGATGCCTAGAGAATGGGGTGATCGTGATGGGGATGGCAGCGGGGGCGAATCTCAAGGAGACAGAGGGGGGACACATAATGTTTGCACCTGCATACAACATCACGGTTAAGGAGGTAGAAAGGGTGGTAGAATTGTTTGTATTGAGCGTAGAGGAGATAGTTAGGGGGTGGTAATGGGTGCGCCACGAGCGGAGATTAGTAGCCACCCCTTGGCCCTCCGGTTCGGGTTGTGAACAACTTTGACTTTGACTTTTCTTTGACTCGGTCTAAGCACAGTCAGGATCAGGACTCGATGGCTGGCAGCCAGCTCTAAATGGACTTATCACACTCCAACTCTCAACAAGCCATTTCTGCCAACCTTCCCCAATCCACCCAAACCGATCCTCAACATCCCCCATCGTCTCTACAGTCCACTTCTATCCCTTCAGACTCTTCCAGAACCCTCAGATCTTCCACACGCGCAAAAGCTCCTAAGCAGAAAGTGGCCAAGGATAACAACATTCCAGATCAGACAACGTCGACCCCCGCAGAATCCTCTTCTTCCCGTCAAACCCGCTCCAACCGTCAGTCCAACCCTTCTAAACGCACTCGCGACGCTAAAGGCAAGGGAAAATCCCAAGAAACAACAGAAGACCAGCCAGCCTCTCGCACCAGCAAGAAGTACGTTGCACTTGCGAATCAAACTCCCCCTTTGACTCTGACCCTCGACTACTCTTCCCACTCCACAGAGGTCGCCGTACGACTTATCCCGTCACTGCTCCCGCTCTTACCATCAACGAACCCACCCGCGATACTAAGGGCAAGAAACGCGCAGCCGCAGAAGCCCCCTCCGAAGATCTTTCCGCTAGCGCTCCTCCCGGTCCCTCCAAGCGTCCCCGTTCAGCCACCTCCGCCTACGCGCTCCGCTCTCGCTCGGACGCCATTCAATCTTCAGAGATGCCGAAAAAAATGAGGTAATGTGCTGACAAGCGCTCCTCCTCGGGTCAATGCTAACGCCTCTTTATCGCTTCTTCATACAGACAAAGCTCAACCACAAAGGGAAAAGCCGCCGCTGCCAAGAGCAAGGCGATGGCAGCCCCCGGCCCTTCGCGCGTAGAAGACGACGACGTTGAAATGATGGACGTGGAGTACAAGCACGAGGCATCAGATCACGACGATCAGATGGACCTTGCACATGATGATCGTGATGAGGGTGGGGATGAAGACGGGGATGAGAACGCTGGCGGTGGGCCCGCGGGCGACGGCACAGGCGAGGAAGACGGAGGCGGAATGATCAACGGTGTCGGGGGTTTGCCGCGCGGCTTCGCTGGACTCGATGAGAGTGCGGCGATGGCCATCTTTGCCGACTACCGGCAACTTGGCACTTATATGTCCGGACTCAGCTCGCGTCTCAAGACGATGCTAAACAACATCAAGGCAAGCGCCGATCCGACGACGCGCGTCGTCACCCTTCAAGAGCTCAGCGAGTTACTCAGCATCAGCACGGAGGACACATTGGCAGGCTCTTTCCAGGTCGACGCTTTCGTACGCGAGCTCGTCAAGATTCTTGGGGGCACTGGAAACGCGGCTGACGATGACGACGGAGATGACGACGACGAAAGCCACGAACAAGATGAGGATGCTCAACTCGCGGCTGCACTCGCTCTTAGTGGGGG
Source organism: Lactarius vividus (assembly GCA_021527035.1). NCBI lineage: Eukaryota > Fungi > Basidiomycota > Agaricomycetes > Russulales > Russulaceae > Lactarius > Lactarius vividus. The sequence goes on from JAKELG010000060.1 coordinate 167,749, forward strand.
CGGCCAGTATCAGGGCGACGACAATCTTGAGGCTCAAGTCCTCGCCGCTCGCTGCTTGGCAAATCTCATGGAAGCCCTTCCTGGCGTCGCCCACACTGTCGTGTACCACGGTGCCATCCCCGTGCTCTGCAGTAAACTCATCGAAATCTCCTACATTGATTTGGCAGAACAGACTCTGAGCGTATGTTTTGCCCATCATCTGATTGCCACATTTTCTTACAAACAATTTCGCAGACCCTGGAGAAGATTTCTGAAGAGTTCCCAAGCTCCATTGTCCGTGAGAATGGACTTGCCGCCCTACTCAATTACCTCGACTTTTTCTCGATCGCTGTACAGCGAACCGCATTACAGGCTGCGTCAAATTGTTGTCGCAATGTGCCCCCGGAACACTTCGAGATGATCCGCAGCGTATGGCCCATCATCCGCAATTGCCTTGGTTACTCGGACCAGCGCCTTGTCGAGTTTGCGTGCCTCTGCGTCATCCGGGTTATCGATTCTTACTACCGGTCGTCCCCGGAAAATCTCGAGATCCTCGTCGACGCTGAGCTTATTGCGGCTGTCAACGTGCTTCTACTCCCTGCTGGAGGCTCTCCTTTGATTGCAGCCAACACGTTCACGCAGTTGCTGCGCGCTCTGGCCACTTCTGCGCGAGCAAGTCCAAATATCACGATCGTGTTACTGGAAGCAGGCATCGTCGATACTCTATACCAAATTCTGACGGGCGTCCTCCCGTCTTCTCAGTCCGAAAGCGAAGAACAAGGTGATGCGCCGAGCGGTCAAGGGCTCGGAGGAGGGCTTGCCGATATGACCGTAATGCAGAACCTCGCCCACCGGCCCAAGGATCAGGTAGAGGAAGCTCTGAGCCTCATAGCCGAGCTTCTTCCACCCTTACCGAAAGGTATGCCGTACCGCAGTTTCCCCGGCTTAGCCGTGCTCACTTTCCGTTCGAGATGGTGTCTATGACCACAAGGCATACACCGAGAAGTCGCTTGCGAGAATGATCAAGGCCAAGGCCAAAGCCGACCGTGCTGCCGCACGCCAGGCGCAACACGCGCAGCTTTATGCGTTCGCGGGGGTATCCACGCCGTCATCATCTTCTGCAACGGCGACGCCGACACCTGCCTCGGGGACGGCCACTCCAATACCGGCTGATAGCCCTCACGAGGCCGATGAACCGCCTAACTCGACTAAAGAGTCTCCACCCGACCGGACGGAAATGCTACGCGGGAAACCCGAGGTTGTTGGCAGGTTCATGGAGCTCATTGTACCTATTTTAGTGGACGTTTACGCAGCAAGCGTCATCACCACGGTGAGGATCAAAACGCTCACGGGGCTCCTGAAAGCGATTAGCTATTTGGAAGCTGACGAGATCAAGCGGGTCCTCACGGTAAGCGGAAACTCACCTTGCTACTTAATGCAGGGGCCTTAGCTCACCATATCCTAGTCTGTACCCGTTGCCAGCTTCTCTTCGTCCATCTTGTCATCTAAGGATCATCCGACTCTCGTCATTGGCGCTCTGCAACTAGTCGAGTTGTTACTTTCCAAGATCCCAGAAGAGTACCGGCCGGCTTTCCGACGAGAGGGTGTCTTCCATGAGGTTGAGCTTCTTGCCGATCGCACGCTCATCTCCTCGAAGAAAAAGGGCAACAACAACGATAAGGAAAAGGACAAGGACCTTTCCGATGCGTCTTCGGCTCCAGACCTGCCCCCACCACCCATCCCGGTCTCACCTGCGATTGCTGCTGGTATCCCAGGTTTCAAGAAACTGTCTTCGCTCTCTCTGGACCCTGAGGACGCGGTGACTCTGCGAGCGCGCGTTATTCGGTTCCGTTATCTCACAGGAAGAGAGAGCAATGACGCCGACAATGTGTTTGCGACGCTGCGCCGGCTGGTCGAGCGTATCTCCGATTCAAGCGCCAGCGAGAAAGAGGTCGGAAACGCGCTCAAAGAACTTGCAACGCTCTTTACGTCAGCGCATACATCCGTGTCGAGCTTTGAGCTGCTGCAGAGTGGCGTGATAGATGGGCTGTTGCAATTTGCTACAGACAAGACACGGAGCAGTACGTGGAGTTCAATTCATTTTGTGGAGCCCTCGCTTAGCTGACTTGCCTTAGTTTCCATCGCTCGGCGCCAGGAGCTGCTCCTAGACGCATTTATTGTCCGCAAGTCGAAAGTGCTCGCTGGTTCACAAACACCCTTCGCTATCTTCGTGAAGAAGTTGCAGGAAAGCCTGACAAGAATGGAGGCGTTTGACGTTGTCACGGTGACCCAAGGTATGGATGGTAGGTCGACACCTATTTCGCAGTCGAAGTTCTCTCTCATGGTCCACCTTCGTAGATTCAAAACGGAGCAGCTCGCCTTCACTCCTTGCTCGGCAGTTACGTCTGCGCCTAGTCGCTGCCGAAGGCTCTGACATCCCGAAGAATTTCAACAACATCGTCGTGTCCATACATGCTATTGCGACATTCCAGGCTCTCCACGACTACTTACGACCGCGCGTTTCTGGCCTGATGTTTAGTGGGTCGCGTCTCAGTGGTATGCTGGCCGCGCTCGCTGGTGTCACGTCTGGCGGTCTTTCGGCCACCAAGCCACCGGACCAGCCAGAAGCAAGCACTTCCGCCGGCCCTTCTGCAACGGTCGAGCGCAGGCGCAGCCAAAGACTTAGCGCGAAGAGCGCGGCTGCGGCGAGCGAGGCTATTCCGGAGCCTCCTGCCGTGGAAGCCGGCCCATCTAACCCCCCGCCGGCTTCGCTAGGCTCGAGTGCGGAACCACCAACCTCCGCGGCGGGTGAAGATAGTTTTGGTGACAACGCCGAGTTTACTGCAGATTTCACGGACGACGATGTTGAAGCCGAGGTTGGTTCTTTCATATAGTTCGTGATCGCAGTCGAACTGAGGCGACTGGTCGACCAGGTGTTTGACGACGAGATTGATCCCGATAATGCGTCGGCGGCAGAAAAAACAGTTACGCTGTCGGTCGCAGATGGTTTGTGGTTTTACCTGTTGATTCCTTTAGGACTCTTCTGAAGGAGTTTACTTGCCCAGATGGCTCCAAAGTTGAGGCACAGACCCCAGAAGGTACGAGGGTAGGTACACCCTCGGCGGTACCTGGCAGCTCGAAGGGTTCGGCGTCACGTGGCTGGCCGTCAGGAAAAGGCTCGTATGCATCCGCGCTGAAGGCTAAGCAGACAGATTGGCACCTCGAATTCTCCATGGACGACCACCCCTTACCACTAGACTTAACGATCTATGGCGCCATCCACCAGCACGAACTTCGCAAGAAAAAGGCGGGGCCAGGCTCTGCGCTGCCCCCCCACTTGTTGTGGCAAGGAGTGTACACCATCAAGTTCAAGAAGGTCCCGGGCCCTGCTGGAGGTAGCAGTGAGACCTCAGAGCCCGTTGCACGGAGCCGCTCTCCCACCCCATCTTTGTCTTCGCTTCCGGAAGATGCCCCGCACGCCAAGATTTTGCGCCTACTTCGGGTCTTGCACAAGCTGAACGTCGTAGAGGCCGAGCGGCAGTATCACCCGAATCGCAGCTTGCCCGAGTCGGCATTCGTGAACAATAAACTTTCGGCCAAGCTGACGCGTCAATTAGAGGAGCCGATGATCGTCGCGAGGTATGAGCCTGAAATCTATCGTGCATTGATTGCTGATGGGACGAAATGATCTTAGCCAATGTCTCCCCGATTGGGCACTTGACCTACCGCAACATTTCCCCTTCTTGTTCCCCTTCGCAACACGTTACAACTTCCTGCAGTCGACGTCGTTCGGATATGCTCGTCTTATACTCAAATGGCAGAGCCAGCAGAACCGCTTCCAAGACGGCTCGCGACGAGACGACGGCGTCGGTTTCCTTGGCCGGCTACAGCGACAGAAAGTCCGGATCTCGCGGAAGCACATCCTCGAGAGCGCCATGAAGGTGTTCGAGCTGTACGGCTCGTCGTCCTCGATCCTCGAGGTGGAGTACTTTGAGGAAGTTGGCACGGGCCTCGGCCCGACGCTCGAGTTCTACGCGCTGGTATCGCGCGAGTTTGCAAGACGCGATTTGAAAATCTGGCGTGACGACGACCCGCTGCGCACTGGCGCGTATGTGTTCCACCCGCGGGGGCTGTTCCCGGCGCCGATCAGTGCAGAGGACATCGCGAACGATGGCGATCCTAAGCGTACGCATATCATCCGGGTCATTGGGCAGTTCGTGGCAAAGGCGATGTTGGATTCGCGGATCATCGACATGTCGTTCAATAAAGTGTTCCTCAAGCTTGCCCTCGGGGAAGATGTCCCGCTCACCATTGACTCGCTGAAGGTGTGTTGGTTTTTCGGGTCGCGTGCGTGACTTGTGCTGAAGCGATGAGAAGCTCGTCGATGAAGACCTGGCAAAGTCGCTGGAGAAACTAAGATCTCTCACGTCATCAACAAAACCACTCGACAAGGTCGGCCTTCTCCGAAACTCACTGATTAGTTTCTTTGGCTGAAGTTGATCATAGCTGCAGAAGCTTTTGAAAGAGAAAGTAGACGTTGAAGATTTGGCACTGGACTTCACAATTCCAGGATACGACATCGAGCTGAGGGTAAGTAATTCTATCTCTGTGGCGGCTGACGGTTAGAGCTGAATCCCTATTCCTTTAGCCAAACGGCAGGAATATAACCGTGACCTCGGAGAATGTCGAGGAGTACATCACAGAGGTTATCGAGGCTATTATCGGGGAAGGTGCCAAATTACAAGCCAAGGCGTTCCGAGAGGGCTTTTCGAAGGTGTTCCCGATCACGGACCTGCAGGCGTTCGCGCTTGACGAACTAGTCATGCTCTTCGGCAATGGCGAGGAAGACTGGTCGATCGAAAGTGAGTAGTGACTTAACTCTCGCCGAAGAGCAGACAGATATTTATTTGTCGTAGCGTTGAACGAGGCGATCAAGGCAGACCATGGATTCAACGCCGAGAGCCGGACCATCCGTAACCTGATCGAGGTCATGTCGGGGTTCGAGACGCCAACACGCAGGCAGTATCTGCAGTTCCTCACTGGAAGCCCAAGACTCCCCATCGGAGGTTAGACTCCCCCTTCCCGTTAGGTTGAGTCACGTGTACGATACTCACGCACACTTTGTAGGTTTCCGTGGGCTCAACCCGCCACTGACGGTGGTGCGCAAGCCACACGAGGCGCCGCTCAAGGCGGACGATTACCTTCCGAGCGTCATGACGTGCGTCAACTATCTGAAGTTGCCAGAGTACAGCTCGAAAGAGGTCATGTTGGAGAAATTGCAAGTGGCGATGAAGGAAGGAGTAGGAAGCTTTCACTTGTCATAAGGAGATGAGAGAGCGAGGCCGAATGGGGCATGTGTTGTCCTTTGTAGAAACCGTTTTTGCTGTGTAGTACTCTAGTCTATCATCATATCAACTCTTGCTTTTCCCTCCGCTGACGCTGACTCAGCACGTCTGGAGTTCGTCTTGGCTTAAATCAGTCAGCACACGCGCCGTTCAAGTTATTACGAGACTTTTCTTCTTTCGACCTCCACCACCATGTCTAAACACCATCCAGGTGCGTGTCCACTTTGCTGGTACAGAGGACCCGATCTGATGCACGAACCATAGATTTGATCATGTGCAGACGCCAACCGGGAATAGGTGAGTACTATTACCACCAACAGAGCCAGCCGACCTGACCCAAACCGAGCGTGTAGCCATCGGCCGTCTGTGTGAGAAATGCGACGGAAAATGGTGGGTTCCCCTCTTCTCCTCTTCCTGGTGGGTGGACGTTGTTACGAATAATATAATAGCCCCGTTTGCGACTCGTACGTCCGCCCAGAAACTCTCGTGAGGATCTGCGACGAGTGTAATTTCGGAACGTACGGTGGTCGCTGCATCATCTGCGGCTCTCCAGGTGAGGAGTAGTTTTATAAAAAGAGACCCGGCTCGTCTGTTTCTGTTTCTGTTTTTTTTTTGACATCGCGCGTTTTAGGGATCTCGGACGCGTATTATTGCGCTGAGTGCACGCGCTTGGAGAAGGACCGTGATGGCTGTCCGAAGATCGTCAACCTCGGTGCTAGTCGAACGGACTTGTTCTACGAACGGCGTCGTCTCGGTGAGCTCGTCTCCCCTCCCTTTGTCCGACGTGACGTGTATCGCTGAACCACGTTGCGTTTGCAAGGGTTCAAGAAGGGCTAAATCTGTCTCATTTCCTACATTGTATCCCTAGTACCATACTACGATTTTTTTTAGAGAGATGGTCGGATGACAAGTTCACACAGCAGTAGCAAAGCACAGCAAAGCAGAACGAAACTCGTACAGAGAGATAATTGTTACTCGCGTTGTGGATGGTATATGTTTCCGTGCCACACTGGTGGACTATTAGCTGGGTTTTCGATGTCGGCAAGTTGTCTGTTGGAAGGGAGGGACATCAGCCGTCCAAGTCGGATTCGTATGGGTACGGGTAAACATACCGGAACACCCGCTTGTCAACGGGAGCCTTGAACACGAGGAAGGCGTGAGCGCTGTCGTGGGTATCGAGCGCTTCACAGTCTGCGCAAAGGTCCCGAGCGCAGAATGCACAGCGGTACCACTTTCCAACGATCCGTCCGCGGGACGCGTGCCTGTCGCAGAGCGCAAAGCTATGTTTGAGGTCACGAAGATACGCTGTTTCGACGTCGATCGATTTGAACAAAATACGAGCGAGCGAGTTCTAAGTGACGTACCTTCGGGGTCATCCGATACATCAGCAGCACTACCTGGTGCAGGTCCAGCAGGATATCGATATCTGTTTGTAATAGTTTGTGAGTTTTCTAACTCGCACAGCCCAGAACATGTATCACGAACAAGATGGGTATGATAGGGAATTCGGACTCGAGTGGGCCAGGGATGTCCACCGGCCGAGGTATCTTGAGGAACGTGTGCATCGGGTCATGGACTCTGTACGACTTGACCTCGCAGTCCGAGCACTGGATCAGATGGGTAGTGAGAGGAGGCGCACAAAGTCGAATTAGAACATTGTCACATACCAGGTTGAATGATGAGGGTTTGGAGGGGCAACTAAGGCATTGGTACCTGACGCCGATAATGGGCTAGTAGAGCAGAACGAATATCAGAATCGCGGTATTAGAGTCGAATGGGAAGACAGACGGACCTTTTCGCACGAATTACAGCCTTGGGGGTGGATATGGATGTAGTCTTCCACTTTATCTGTCCCGCCGCCGTTACCGTATAAGATGGTGTTCACGGACATTAAAGTGACAATACCAGGGGCCGAGCACAAATTAGCGCCGTCTTGGCTGTGATGCCGTCCGTGAGTAAGCTGTGAAACATCCTGTGTTTCGTTGAGCGGCGTCGGATACTACCCCGATGGTTAGCCAGTGCGAACGAGCATGATAGAGATGGTTACCTTCATCATGATGTGGGAGGAACTATGTTCGCCGTTGGATGCATCAGGACTTCCAGGTAAACCAGCAATATTGCAATCCGAACAAATGTTGACGTCCTTCTTACATTCGACACAGTGGAATCGAGGACCAACAATGTCTTGCTCACAGCTGCATGCACATCAGGGGAAAAAGTGTCAAACCAATTGAGAAAAGCACGAACTTAGAACATTGGTAGCCAAGGTGTTTTAGGGCTACTGGGGAGTGAGCAGAAATCAGCGCGGATGTATGAGGTTCACTGACGCGGTTCGTCCACGTTGTCGTCTGATGTGGTATCGTCCGATGCTTCGGAGTAGCTGCGTGTTTCCGAAGTAGGCTTGTTGGCCTTCATGTCCAAGAATGGGTGTATCGGGTGGATGTCGTGCACGTCCCTGTGTTCGGCACAACCGCATAAGGAGAGGGGGATAGAGGTATGAAAAAGTGCATATCCCCACCTATAGCACGCTCGACAAAGGGTATACTTCTCACAGATTCCGCATTTGTACCGATCCCCTAACAGCTCGGATCCACATCCGGAGCAAGGGCGCGACGTCTCGTCCTGCTCTGCAAGTTTTTTTTTTTTTTTTTAAAAAAAAACTTAATAGAGTACAGGCCACAAAGAGGTAATCGCGTACCAACGATCTTCCAGCCGCGGAGATCCCAAAACTGTTCCAAAAACGCGTGACGTAGTTGCCCTTTCCGTTTTGGCGAGCTACGTCGCGCGATCGCACGTTCTTGCGCGGTCGGCGGTAGTCTACGAGAGCATGAAACCTTGACGCTGCTCGCCGAGGAATGGTTGACGCCGTCCTTCTCGAAACACGAGGCGCAGAGTTCGTATCCAGCGCGAACCGTTGAAGAAGAGGATCCCGATGAGCCCAGGCTTCGGGCAAGGATTGTCTGTGTGGGCGAAGAGGGTTCGCTACTCCTGTCCTTTCCCTTCGCCGCGACGAGCGTAGCGCGTGACGTCAGAGCCTTCTCGCCACAAGTTGTGCAGGTGTACTTGATCTGGTCGAGGACACAATCGCACTCAGAGCAGCGAGTAGCTTCCTGGAGTGCTGGGTGTTCGTGCGTACTGATACCTGTATCGTAGTCTGTGTAGGCGCAGGTCAGTCCTGGGAGCAGCGCCGCAGTCCTGGATTGCTTACTGGATTGACTCTGGTTCACCGGTGCTTCATATTCTGAACCTCTTGCAGGTCCCGAGGATCTGGGATTCGTATAGTACTCTCTGCGCTGCGGCGGGATGTCCGTGTCGGGAAGACCATCGGACAATGGAGAGTCAGTGTTGAGGGAGAACGAACTGCTTATAGTAGAAAGTGTGTCGAATGCCGGTATCATTTGATGAGAGGCTTGGGCCTGCCGCAGCCATTCCCGCTCCCTAGCAGTCCGGAACAATAAGCGCTCATGAAAGGAGGGGTCGCGCTCCTCGTCAACACTGTCGTTTAGGATGCTTCCGTCGGTCCCTCCTTCATCTGTACTTCGAGTCGGTGCGTGAGAGGATCCCGCGGCGTCCTGAGAGCGTGCACCGTTAGTCTTTCCGCGATCCTGTGACGAGAACGACAGCGTATGACCTTCGAGCCTGTCGTCGTGGCGTCGCCACCCTGTTGAGGGCCAGAAACCTCTCCCCAGACAAAAGAGACCTGTTCTTCTCTGCCGACTAGCGGAGAGCGACTGGGCCCATTATATTCGAGAGAGATTTGGACGAGCATGGTGACTGAACTTTCAGCGGTGGAATGGTGGTATTTGATGGCGTCGTCCAGCGTCGCTTCGTCGTGGATGCCGTTCTGCTCTCCGTCATCGTCCTTCCACCGTATCTTGAAGGGACGCGTGGTGAGCCTGAAGCTTTCCTTGATCTAAGGGATGCTTTTTTTAAGTATGAACGATGCGGTAGAGAGGGGAGGACCTTCGTCGTGAGCTCATCGTAGGAGCAGTCTTGCGCAGACTCGAAGCTCAGATTTTGGCGATTGGTATTATAGTCACACTCGATGAGCAGAGGTTTTTCTATCCATCCTGGTCCATTGGAGTCCAACGGAGAACCGGGCCCATTACTCATGTATGCGTAGTGGAGAAAGGAAAGAGTATTCTTCCTGGGACCGCAGCAATTGGCGACATGTATTTATCTTATCTACTGGATACGATGCAATCATCGATAAGATGGACTAACTGGATAATACCCATTAGCCCAAAAATACAAGAGTACCACACACACGACAGTTGCAAAGTACAGTAAAAACGGAACTGATATACTATTATCATTATTACTCAAGTAAATGTTTCCGCGCAACACTGGTGGACTACCAGCTGGATTCTCTAGATTAGCGAAGTGTCTGTTATATATACGCCGTCAGTCAGCATCGACGTGGGTTCGCAGGGGTATGGGAAAAAAAAAAAACGCACCGGGACACTTTCATATCGACGGGAGCCTTGAGAACGAGGAACACATGAGTGCTATCGTGGGTGTCGAACACCTCGCAGTCTGCGCAAAGGTCCCTGGCGCAGAACGCACAGCGGTACCACTTGCCAACGATACGCCGCGTATGCCGGTCGCATCGTGCAAACGCATGGGTGAGATCACGAAGATAAGCTGTTTCGGCGTCGATGAGCAACTGCTGCATACATGGGCAAGCGAGCAAGGTTGTGTTACATACCTGCTGGGTCGCTTGATATGTTCGCATAAGGACTACCTGGCGGGGGTCCGGCAGGATCTCGATATCTGCGAGGAGAAATAGAGTACTTGAGTTAAGTTTCTACTTGCATAGTCCAAAAAAGGATGACAAACAGGATTGGTATGATGGGGAATTCGGATTCGAGTGGGCCAGGAATGTCCACTGGTCGAGGGATTTTAAGGAATGCGTGCATTGGATCGTGAACTCTGTACGACTTGACCTCGCAGTCTGAGCACTGAATCAGGTGGGCAGTGAGAGGCAACGTAGGGTAGATTTGAAATATCGTCACACACCAGGTTGAACGATGAAGGTTTGGAGGGACAGTTAAGGCATTGGTACCTGACGCCGATAATGGGCTAGTAGAGCAGAGCGTGATGTCAGAATCTATGTATAAAAGTCAAGCAGTACAACAGACGGACCTCTTCGCACGAATTGCAACTTTGGGAGTGCATGTAACCTCCCACTGTATCTGTCCCGGCGCCAGGGGTCGAGCGCAAGTCAGTGTGGTCTTGGCTGTGGCGCTGTTGTCCGTGAACGCGCTGCGAAACATCCTGTGGTTCGTTGATCGGCACTGGTATCTGCCTCGATGGTTAGCTAATGCGAGCGAGCACCTTCGAGAGCGAGAGGTATGATAGAGAGAACGTTACCTTCATCGTGATGTGGGAAGAACGGTGTTTGCCAACGCCAACGTTGGACGCACCGGGACTGCCAATCTCGCAATCCAAACAAATGTTGGTGTCCTCCTTACATTCGATGCAATGGAATCGAGGACCAACAATGTCTTGCTGACAGCTGCCAGCGCATGCGCGTCAGGAAAAGGCGTCAACAGTTGGGAAAAGTACGAACAAAGAGCATTGGTAGCCACGGTGCTTTAGGGCTACTCAAAAACAGAGGGTGTAAACGGAAATTGGCGTCGCAGATTGACGGAAGTCGCTAACATAGTTCGTCCACGTTGTCGTCGACGTCGTCCGATGTCGTGACAACCGTGATTTCTCCTGTTCGGGAAGTAGGCTCAACTTCCGTTGTCAGTTCTGACCCACTGGCAAGGGGGTCCAACAAAAATCTGGGCTCATTACTCATGTCGGCACAGTGGGGTAAGGGGTGAAAGCGTGTCTTCCTGGAATCGCAGCGGTTGCTTGTATTTATCTTTTCTTTTCTTTCTCATTTCCGATTTGTGTGCACATTGTACTACAGAACCCTGGGCCCTATGTAGCACTCATTTACGTATATCTGCGATGGCTCAAGCGCTCAAGACCGGCCAGTCCGTCCTATCACCGATTATATCCCTAATACATTGCTGTCTATACTACAGTCCCCGAGATGATCATTAGCACAAAAGCAAAAGAACAAACAATAGTCGCAAAGCAAAGCGAAATTGAAATCGACCGATACAGTATAATGGTTACTAGTGTCGTGGATAGTAGATGTTTCCGTGCAACACTGGTGGACTACCAGCTGGGTTCTCTAGATCAGCGAAGTGCCTGTTAGACCGCCGTATGTCAGCCACGGAGGTGAATTCGCAAGGGTGTAGGAAAGCGCACCGGAACGCTTGCATATCGACGGGAGCCTTGAACACGACGAAAATGTGAGTGCTATCGTGGGTGTCGAGCACCTCGCAGTCTGCGCAAAGGTCCTTGGCGCAGAACGCACAGCGGTACCACTTGCCAACGATACGCTGCATATGCCGGTCGCAGAGAGCAAAGGCGTGTGTGAGGTCACGGAGATAACCTATTTCCGCGCCGATGAGCAACTGCCGCATACGAGAAAGGTTACGTTCCATACTTGCTGGGTCACTTGGTATGTTTGCAGAGGGGCTGCCAGGTGGGGGTCCCGCGGGATCTCGATATCTGCAAGGAGAGTAGAGCACTCGAGTTGAGCTTTTACTTGCATGATTCAAAACATTTATCACAAACAGGATTGGTATGATAGGGAATTCGGATTCGAGTGGGCCAGGGATGTCAACAGGCCGATGGATCTTGAGGAACGTGTGCATCGGGTCATGGACCCTGTATGACTTGACCTCGCAGTCCGAGCACTGAATCGGATGGGTAGTGAGAGGCGATGTACGAGTAGCATTAGAATATCGTCACATACCAAGTTGAATGATGAAGGTTTGGAGGGGCAGTTAAGGCACTGGTACCTAACGCCAATAATGGGCTGGCGAGTAGAGCATATCTCAGAATCGATGTACTCGTACGAACGAGACGACAGACCTCGTCACATCCATTGCAAATCTGGAGGTGGACGTAGTCGTCCTCAATATCTGTCCCGGCGCCATTGCCGTACGAAACGGTGTTCGCGGAGAGAGAAGAGATGCTACCAGGACTAGAGTGCTTCAGCGGCGACACTCCGCGTAAGTTATTGCTGTCTCGGCCATGGCGCAGTCCGTGCGCGCGCTGCGAAACATTTTGTACTTCGTGCATGTTGAGCGGCACCGGTATCTGCGTCGATAGTTAGCCGATGCGAGCGAGCTCATTAGATATGAGGATGAACGTTACCTTTAACATGATATGGGAAGAACTATGCCCGCCGTCGGACGCATCGAGATTACCAGGCAAGCCAGCAGTCTCGCAGTTTGAGCAAATGTCGATGTTTATGTTCGTACAATCAACGCAGCGAAAACGGGCACCAACAATGTCTTGCTGACAACTGCACACGCGTCAGAAAGAATGGGTGGAAGTGGAGAGAAAGTACCAACTTGAAGCATTGGACGCCAGGGTGCTTGAGAGCTACCAAAACAAAGGAGATGAGCGAATATTGGTGCAGATGGATGAGGTCGCTGACATGGTTCGTCCACATTGTCGTCCGATATCGCGCCATCCGATATTTCTGAGCGGTTGCGTGTTCGGGAGGCAGGCTTGACCTTCATTTCCAAGAATGGGTGTATTGGGTGGATGTTGTGCACCTCACTGTTTCGACATCGTCACATTAGGGGAGGGGGCCTAAGGAAATGACGATCCCCACCTGAAGCACGCTCGGCAAATCGTAAAGTTATCGCAGATCCCGCATTTGTACCGATTCCCTGACAACACGGATTGACACCCGGAGCAATGGTGCGACATCTCATCCTGCTCTGTTTGTTTCAACTCGTACAATCAGCTCATAGAAGTACGAGTCGCAATGAGAAAATCGCGCACCAATGACCTGCCAGCCATGGAAGCCCCAAACCTGTTCCACAAAGGCGTGACGTAATTGTCCATTCTGCTTTGGCGCACTACGTCGTGCAATCGCAAGCTCTGACGCGGTTTGTGGTGGTGTTGGAGAGGATGGGGCGTCGACGCCACCCACCAAGGAATGGTCGACGCCGACCTTTGTGAAGCACATGTTACAGAGTTCGTACCCAGCGCGAGCCGTTGAGGACGACGACCCTGACGAGCTGGACGGAACCAGCGTCGTTTGAGAGCCGATGTTTCGGCCGAGGACACTTTGCATGGGTGAACTAGAAGGTAGGGCAGGTAGAGGCTTATGAGACGGATATGCAGGTATGTTAGCACTAGATGCGAAGCGAGGCGTGACGTGGACACGGTGTGCACGGGGAGGGTACGCAGGTTCTTCCGAGTTAAAGTTATACTCGGTACTGGGGCCGTGATAGTGGTGTACATAGCTGGGGAATTCGGGACTTTTTCCCTTTCCTATTGCTGCGGCGGCTGCGGTTTCGAGCGCAGCGCGTGACGTAGGAGTCTTCTCGCCACAAGTCGTACAGATGTACCTCATCTGATCGAGGACACAACCACACTCATCACAGCCAGTTACTTCGTCGGGTATCAGAAGCTCATGCGGAATGCCCATATCATTGTCTGTATGGGCGCAAGATGGTACTGAGAAAGGTTGAGCAGTCCTGGATGCGACGTGGCTTACTGGGCTGGCTCCCGTTGGTCGGCACTTCATACTCCGTATCTCCTGCAGATTCAGAGGATCCCGAACCCATATAGTTATAATAGTATTTCCCGCGCTCGTCTTTCTCGAGTAGGATGTCCATGTCGGGGACACCGTCAGACAATGGTGAGCTGGTGTTGAGAGAGATCGCGTCATCGCTCGTGGAAGGTGCGGGAACTACGCCGAGAGCGGCTTTCGTCTGATTGCTTTGTTCCTGTAACCACGCTTGCCTCCGATCGGTCTGAATTGACGAGTGTTCGTGAGGAAGAGTGCCATTAAGCTGCTCCTCAAGCTTGAGACGTGCAAATACGGCGGATGGATCATTTGCATATGCTCTTTCGGTACTTGCTGGGTTGTCCGAGCTGGGTCCGTTGGTGTAATCTCGAATGCTTCTCCCGGTAGGATCTTCATCCGTATACAACGCACGAGAGTGAGAACCAAAGCCAAAAATACGCGAGCGAGACGGTTTCCGCGGCAAGGAATTGTGAGATGAGCTTCCTGAGGCCTGAGAGCGCGTACCACCAGTCAAGAGTTTCTTGAATAGGGAAGGGTCTCTGCAACCCTGACGAGAACGATGACGGGTGTCCTTCGAACTAACCGTCACGGCGTCATCATCTAGTTGGGGAATAGAAAGCTCTCCGGGAGCGGGGGAGAAGGAGAATTGGCTTTCTTCAGGTGAGTCGTCCTCTCTGCTGGCTAACGAAGAGGTATCCGAGAGACTGGGCCCGTCGTATTCGACACGGACTTGGACGAACATTGTTATCTTGTGGTGCCTCGAGGAGCTGCGCGACGCGAATGCCGAACCGGATGATCTAACAGAACCTTCGTCGCCTGAATGGTAGTATTCGATGGCTTCGTCCAATGACACTTCGTCCTGGATGTAATTCTGTTCTCCATCATGATCCTTCCATTGTATCGTAAAGTGCTGCGCAGAAAGTGCGAAGTGTTTCTCAATCTAAGGGGCGAGAGTTTTCAGTATGAAAGGAACAACAAGAGAGGGGATAACCTTCTCCTTGAGCCCGTGGTAGGAGCAGGATCGCGCCGAGGTGAAGGACAGTTTTTGGCGACGGGCATTGTAATCGCACTTGACTACCAGAGGCTTGTCTGGACGCTCTGACACAAAAGAAGAGCCGGGTTCATAACTCATCTCTGCGCAGTCGAACGGTGTAAATCTTGACTTGCTGCCAGTGGGACTGCCGGCACGCCTCCTGGGACCGCAGCAGCATCCCGTGCTTGATTATGTACGGGAACGCGCCTTAACCCTCCTAAAAAGGAAGGTTTGTCAGCGTAAACACACGCGGTACCGCCCGCAGTAACTTTGCTCCGGGTACTCGTGGCGCTCCCGCGCTGATCATTCTCCTTTCAGTATCGCATTCAAGTTGGCAATACCGTAAGCATCCGTGTACGAGCATCCTGCCCTCATATTGTCCTATCTTCCTTTCCGGCCGCGCGTGGTATGAAGCACCCGCCCTTCCAAGCTAGTTGGGGCAGTAAATTACCCTTTTACGACTTTGACCCAGGCTGTTCGCAGACGCTGCCAATTTCGGAGCATTTTCGATTCGATGACTTGTTTTTTTTTTCTTCAGATCGGCATGTAGGGGACGGCGCAGCCGTCGGGAACTTTTAAGCCCGTCGGTCGCGTCCGCCAGTGCCCCGAGAGAGACGGGCGTCGCGTAACATCTCCGAAGCGTTCTATCGCAACGTAGTAGCGCATGCCATCAACTGCGCTTCTCTATTTTCCTCACAACCTTGTGCTGGCTGGTCGGCCCTTGTCGGGCGCATATGGCGTGTCTGGCAGGACTCTGTAGCTAAGGCCAGCCCTTGCCTTTGACTCCCACCCAACTTTTGTGTGCGGGCATACTGTTCCCCGTATGTGCCATGAGATTCCTGTGCCGTGCCCCGGGGCGGCGTCCAGTCGAACGTGTAGGTCCGCTAAACCACCGTCTGGAGTAGTACCATTACGAAACCCGAAAATCTACGCGCGTTCAGCGTAACTTAGGTCCGTTTGTCGAGACCGGTGACTGTCATGCAAAACCCCATTGGAGATGGCAGACAGCTTGCGGACAGCGAAGCGAGGCCCACCGTGTCTCCGTCGGCTACCTGGCTGTAGCCCCGCCACCGGCTCGCGTGCTCTTGTGCGTTTTCTCGATGGTTCTTTCTATATTTCGCTCCTGCTACCGTTAGCCCTCTTAGCAACGACCTATAAGGGATGGCGCCGCCACTCCAATACCGAGCCGTCGCCTGATCGTACACTCAAACGTCCATTCGATGAATGGAGACTCCGTTGACGTTGACCTACCATTGTGGCGCTCTCGTGTACTGGTAGACTCGGTCGCACCTATCATTGAACTCTACAAGGTTTCTTGCAGTATTCTACAGCTTCCGCACTTCTACTAACTTACTATTTTGCTTGGCCCCGGCGTCTCAGGAAAACAATGCTGACATAACTTCTCACACCTACGACCGCTGTTTGCCGGTGGTGGCGTCATCTCGCCAAGTGACGCAGGAATTTTCTCTTTTCCCAGTCTCTATGCGCTTGAATCACGGCATACTCCACCCACCTGACAGACGACAAACTCGCATGATGTGCTGGTTACATGCGGCTGGAGGTCTGATGACTTGATTGATTCAATTATTTGCGACTTCGCTTGTACGTTACTACTTGTACTACCTTCCTCTAAAGCACCACCATCACATGCCTCATTAAAAAAAAGCGCGAGGTTCACAATCAAAATCTTGATTGAAATACCCTTTTTGGTCTTCCTCAGCCATTTTCATCCAATCTACGTTAATTAGCCTACATCAACATCAGAACGTGAGGGGTATGTATATCATGTACGGGGGCCGCACGATAGCCGGGTGCCCAAGACAGATTTTTTTTTTTTGTGAACCATATTTATTTCGGGACAGTACATAATACAAGGCCGGTCAAACGAAGCTAAAGGTAAATGGTGCCCGAGACAGTATGGCAGGAGGCAATCCGAGCGTAACCTCGACAGTATACATTCGAACGGCAGGTTCAAGTTTCTGTAGAGACACCATCCACATCATTTGTTGTAAGAAAACCTGATTTGACGGTGCTGCCTTGGGCGCTGCTGTGCAATGCCGCTTTCCGATAGATTTTACCCACCGTTCATCTCGGAGCCGATACGCCGTCGTGTGGTAGTAACAGATATATTAGAGCGAATGTGATAGAGAAGCTCTATCCGGCGCCGAACGCCACTTAGAAAAATAGCAGGTCTACGAATCTTGTCATGGGAAAACTCAACAGCGGTGTTATACCAGACTCGGACTCTATGAAGACCGTACGCCTGCCCTGTAGTAGGTACGGCTTATGGCTCGGCGTGGTCAAATCGTTCATATTCGTTACCACCCGCCGCTATGAATGCCGTGAAGCGGCGCTGAACCAATAAATCGCACACTCACCAGAACTGCCCAGGCCGAGTGTATAAAGGTGAGAGCAGACGAGGAAGAGGAGGACAGCACCGACAGTAACCAGACTGCCATCTGCCATGAGATCTGCTTTCATCCTCACCGCCATCTCTCTTCTCGCCACCACCACCGTGCGCGGTAGTGTGGTCGAGCTCGAGCCCAGAGCCACGGGCGGATATGTCCAGAATCCTTCGGGCACCGCTTCCTTCACGTTCTACTCCGGTTGCAGCTCTCCCGGTAAGCAACGCAAATCGCGCTTTACAACAGCGCACACGCTGAGTCCAGTATCCCCCGCAGCGTGCGGCAAATCTGCCACTGGCTTCACGGCCGCGATGAGCCAGCTTGCGTTCGGCGCCCCGTCAGGTCTTGGCGCCGGGGATGCGTGCGGGCGCTGCTTCAGTGTGACCGCTAACAAGGATCCTTTCTCGCCGAGCTTCACGGGCCCGTTCAACACCATCGTCGTAAAGGTTACCAATCTCTGCCCGGTCTCCGGAAACGAGGAATGGTGCGGCCAGACCATGTCCAAGCCTACCAATTCGTTCGGCATGTCGGTGCAGTGCGTGCCCGCTCTTTCTCGCCTGTTGTCACGGCTGTCGCGCTCAGACCAAATTATTGTGGTAGCTTCGACTTGTGCCAGGACACGGGCACCGATAAGGCATTCTTCCCGTCGGGGCATGGCGCGCTGACGGGTACGTACCAAGAGGTATCGTGCAGCCAGTGGTCGGGCACGGACGGCCCAAGCCTATGGAACGGCGCGTGCCTCTCTGGCGAAAGCGCCGCTAATTGGCCCGCAGTTGGTTGCGGCAATCAAGGTGCGGGGTTCTCCTTAATTACGCCATGAAAGCGTTGGTTCATGTATACCGTAGGCACTGCGCCCTGAACAAGCGGTATGGGAAAACCAAGTCGTCATATTGAAAGGCAAAGATTTATGTGTCTTCTGATGATTCGTAACTGGAGACGAGATGGTCATTCGTAGCATGGCAACACAAATTGAGAGAATATGAAATATTACTTTTGGCTTCAGTGGACGGGGTTCTACGAGCCTTCAGATCTCAGAGCTCGTCATGGTGTTGTGTCCCATTGTCGAACAGTAGCTGCTTGAGCAGCTGTATCAACAACGCCAGTCCTCGCACCCGCCGAGGTCATAGATACGCTCCTCAGTCAGGACCGGGTATATGAAATGAGAACTTAGAGAGACCCGAGACAATTCCACTGCGAACCAGAAGTGGTATGGATACCAGAAGCGTTCAAGAATATGGAACTTGAGTGTAGGCCCGACGTCTACCGGGCCGTATTTCCCCGTTTCCCTGTGCGCCCAATCTCCGGGTCCTCGACTTCAAAAATCCTCATCCGAACGGCCCTAACGCCGCTTTGCTCCGAGTCCCCGCAACCTCATACAACTATGACCTTACCCCGCCATATCCTCCCTATTCTCAGAAGGAGGGCATACAATCGTTTCTATACATTTGAATCATGTGAACATATGGGATCGCGCTGGATGGCAACTAAGTCGGAGTCGCAAGGAGGCACTACAGTGAGCATAACTCCCATACTTCAACCATTTGGAAGCTGACAACCCTACTCGAGTCTCTGCGAAAAACCCCCCTGTACGATTTTCACGTTCAACACGGTGCAAAGATGGTCCCGTTTGCGGGCTATCACATGCCATTGACGTATGGAGATGCCAGCCAAGGCCTGTATCTTTTACTTCCCAGACCTGAGGTTTCTGATGCCTCCACAGTTGCTAGTCATCAGCACGTACGACAGAGTGCAGGACTATTTGACGTTGGACATATGGTACAGTCTAAGTACGTGCCACAAAAAGATTGTCGATCCATAACATTTCTCAACGAAGAAAACCCCTGTAGCTTCCGCGGCGCCACGGCGACTGAATTCCTAGAATGGTTGACTCCCTCCTCACTTTCGACACTGGTCCCGTACACATCGACACTATCGGTACTCCTCAACGAGGAGGGTGGAATTATCGACGATATGATGATCACGAAATACGCGTCCGACGCGTTTTACGTAGTCTCAAACGCGGGGAGGTGCGCAGAAGACTTGGCATGGTTTGAGGCGCGGTTGGCGGAGTGGAACACCAGCGAACGCTCGAAAGGTGGCCCTGTAGAGCACGAAGTATTGGAGGGATGGGGGCTGCTTGCCCTACAAGGTGTCGTCTGTTCCATTTAACTTCAAGGTCAGACGAACGTTACTGACTCGAGCCAGGTCCCGCAGCAGCGGACCACCTGCAGGCTCTTACCTCCTACGATCTGCGCGCGTTGACATTTGGCAGGAGCGCGTTTGTTCCACTCGAGGGCATCAATGTGCACGTTGCACGCGGTGGATACACAGGTGAGGATGGCTTCGAGGTCAGTCCCTCGCCTGTCGCGCTGAACCCTAGCTGCTCGCTGACACCCAACTAGATTTCTATCCCTCCCGCGCATGCCGCCTTCCTTGCATCCGCACTCCTCCGCCCCCCCGTCCAACTCGCTGGTCTGGGTGCACGTGACTCCTTACGCTTGGAAGCGGGAATGTGTTTGTACGGCAACGACCTCGATGAGAGCACGACACCCGTAGAAGCCGGCCTTTCCTGGGTAATCGGAAAAGATCGTCGTACTGCAGGGGGCTTTATCGGCTCGAAGACCGTCCTGGACCAACTGAAGAACGGACCACCAAAACGGCGTGTAGGACTGATTGTTGAGGAAGCGCCTGCACGCCGTGCGTACCCCTCTCAATTTCCATCTATTCGTCCTAATTTTTGAGTCGTTTCAGAGGGCACGAAAGTGCTTGCACCAGAAACATCAGACGAAATCGGTGCGTGTCCTCCCCTCCCCCCCGTGGTGACTGGCGACCGTTATAACAAGCGCTCGTAGGCGTCGTAACGTCAGGCATCCCACTTGCTCCTACCGTTGGCAAAAACATTTCCATGGCTTACGTCAAGTCCGGCTTCCACAAAAAAGGGACAGCCCTCGCAGTCGAGGTGCGTAAGAAGGCTCGCCGGGCTGTTGTCACGCCCTTGCCCTTCACCCCATCGCGGTACTGGAGAGGTTGAGGCCACAAGGCCGTTATCAGAAAAATGTGAGTATCCTAGTACATATTATTAGACCACTATAGACCTTGCAATCACAACGCCTGTACCTCATCGAGGCCTCATCACCCAATTCACTAGGGAATTCCAATACGGTTACAATGTTCTATAACCGTAAGAATGTAACATACCTCACGGAGGAATAAGTACACAGTGGAATTTTGAGAACACAGTTCGAGTTGAACGACGTGCCTATTTGTTTCCTCACCGAGATTTGACACTCACCCACTGCCAATATCTGAACACTTCGAAAACGAGTTATCCGCCGCACATAGCACAATGAGGCGACTCAAAAACTGAACAGAATGCAGTGCGTGTGCTACAATTGTGACGGGTATCGTGAAGGACACGACGATTAATACCAGGCATTATGAAATTCGCGGATAGAGACGGTAGTAAAAAGAAAGGAAGGTCGGAACTGGGTGGATAGCGCGGAACTTGAAAGGCAGCTTACAATAGTCTTTGTAATTTCGCAGAAGAGTCGTGGGAACTTACATTAAATTTCGACGAGAAAGAACTGACACGTTACAGACTATATAGCGTATCAATATTTTCTCCTGTTTCGGTCGTGTCGTGCCTTTCTGCTCTCGGTATTCTTCAATTTCTCTTGCTTTATTATACATCCCATGCGCATTTTGGGTGGCCCACGGAACTTCAAGTCACCGTATTTATAGTCAGAATCTCTTGACGACGGTGGGGGTCAAGGAAAAAATTCCGCTACGCCGCTATCAGTGGGCGCAACCTCCCGTTTGATTTTTGACAAAGGGTTCGAAACTTGACCGATATTTGGAAACTGTTTTCACGATACAGATATAATTTCGACACTTGGGTTTGAGCGTGTGTGTACCGGTACTTGCACCTACGAAAAATCTGGGTCGTCGAAACGACAACGCGTCTAGGATTCCCCCCCCCCCCCCCCTTTCTCGTCTGTCTTCATGGCCAGGACTTGGACAGTGAAGGACCCTTTTTTGTTGATCTGGCCGGGTGCGACCGGCCGGTAGCAACATCGTGTTCTCTTCGTTCGTGAAGAGCCACATTTCTTTGGGACGATCGCAAGATGCCCCTGGTAGTACTACTGCCTTCTGAAAACGTCACAACTCTTGAGACATAACTAACTTTGTTGTCTTCCACAGCTTGGAAATACTGATTGAATCCAACATGGCCACATCTCAGAGTTTCCAGAAAGTAGTACAGACTGTCTTTTTACCCGTACTCGTGGTGAAGGAATAGAAGAATTGTCAATGCGTGATGATGACGTGTGTCTTCCTTCTCGTCAATGCGCTTGCTTCCTCCGTCGACCGTCGAGTCCGATACGTGCGTGAATTTTCCCCATATTTTCTCTGCTCTTTCCGTGCCGCCTCTACTACCACCCATTCATCGAATACGAATGCCCCCAGTGTCGCATCTCGTCTCATAATTTTTGTCGATAAGCAACAGGTCCCGGCCGCGGCGGTGAGGTCGTAGCTGGCTTTTGCTAAACCAACGGTTCGGATGATATCTTATTTGTGCAAGCACCGTGATTCGTGCGTGCGAATCAACACAAGGACTCGGACTCGGAGGAATCTTGTGGGGATGCGAGTTGTTGTATACACAACTAACCGCCGCATCAGAAGGAAAATTAGGCGGCAACACGCCCAAGACAAGACAAGACAAGAGACAAGAACCGAAAATATCTGCGCGAATTTGAACCTTTACCGTGCGTACGGCATGTGATTTTTTTTTTTTTCCAGATAAGCGAGTTTTTCTGGCCCCCCTCAGAACATCCTACGACTGCCAACTAGCAAAACCTGCGCAACAAAGTGAGTGGCGCAGGAGATACACAAAATCGGACGAGTAACCTACAGAACGATTTCGTGATGTCGTTCAAAGTCGCCTACCCTAATATAACTGAAGAAACAGGACGCTAATAACAACACCATGGGACCTCTCCAAAATGGAAGGGACCGGCCTCGACTCATAATATACACCGGCAATCCCGGGACCTTGGAGGACATGGATTGAGCCCCCTAATAAAGTTTACCGTCGCTAGTGTGAAATTACGCGTGCGGAGAGTTAGGTGTTACAGTGGGTGGTTGGTGGTAGATGCCTTATGGGGTACTGTCGTTGCCTCCCCACTATCGGTCTTGGGGTTTGTGTCGAGACTCTGCCCACGTGTGTTACTCTCCTTTGCCATGGGGTCCTTCCCCCCCCCTCCGTGGGCTTGTCGTATGCGTGTGTTCAGCTGTTTCGCCATCCTCTCGGTGTCAGAGCCGCAACTACTCGTTCCCGCATTTGTTGTTTGTATGCATCGGGCTAAGACCCCTTTTTCTCGGGCCCGCTGCCGGTTAGTACAGCTGCGAAGCGTTGAGTCGGAATCATGCCGGGCCCCTTCTAGCTTGGTTCAATGGTTCATTGTAGGTGCTTGTTCCTGCTGAGTGATACTAACTCCTGTGCCGACTTACCCAGCCCAGGTCTTCTCCTCGCCTGTGCTTATGTCCTATAGCTCACTGACTCACGTGCTCACGCACTCACGAACTGAACCGCCAAGCCAGTTTGTTTTCTTATGTAGCTCAGCTCAGCTGGCTCAGACATATTGAACCGAGCCATGGCAACACGAACTCATAATCGTACCGTCGCTAGTGTTGCCACGACTCGGTCCTACTCGACACACAGCCACCGGAATTACTCAGGTCGAACGTATAAAGACGAGAGCAGTTGAGGAGGAAAGAGGACAACAACGAAAGTCGCAGCCATAGTACCCGCCATGAAATCTGCTCTCATCCTCACCGCGACCTCTCTTCTCGCCGTCGCCGTATACGGTAGTGTGGTCGAGCTCGAGTCCAGAGCGACAGATGGCTACGTGCAGAACCCCTCGGGCACTGCGTCTTTCACTTGGCACAAGGGGTGCGCCGCTCCCGGTAAGCAACGCCAGTCGCGCTCGACAAGGGTACACAGGCTGAGTATAGTGTCCCCGCAGCGTGCGGCAAGAACGTCACTGGCTTCTCGACGGCGTTAAACCAGCTCGCCTTCGGTTCGGAGACGGGCCTCGGTGCCGGGGACGCGTGCGGACGCTGCTTCAAGGTGACTGGGGACAAGGACCCGTTCTCGGCGAACTTCACGGGCCCGTTCAACAGCATCATCGTAAAGGCCACTAATATGTGTCCCATCCTGGGCAACGAGAAATGGTGCGGCCAGACGATTTCCCAGCCAACCAATTCGTTCGGCATGTCGGTGCAGTGCGTGATCCCCCTTTGTTGTCTGTCGTCAAAGCTAGCGCGCTTACATAAATTCCGTCGTAGCTTTGACCTGTGCACGGATACCGGCGCTGCCGATGCGTTCTTCCCGCCGGGGCGTGGCGCGCTGACGGGCACGTACGAGGAGGTATCGTGCAGTCAGTGGACCGGCACAGACGGCCCGAGTCTGTGGGACAGCGCGTGCCTCGATGGCGAAAGCGCTGATAATTGGCCCGCAGTAGCTTGCGGCAATAAAGGTGCGGAGCTCTCCCCTTGTCTATACCACGAAAGGCTTTTGTTCATGTATACTGCAGGCACCGCACCCGCTTGAGGAAGTGGATTAGACATCATATTGAAAGGTAAAGGTGGTACTATATCGGTCTTCCGATGATCAGAGGAGACGAGATAGACGATCCCCCCAACACGGTCTGGGTTACTGTTCAAAAAAACATGGTCTGAGAGAATATGATATGTTACTTCATTGGTTTCATTGGGCGTGGCTCTACAAGCCCTCGGAACTGAACATGCGTTGAATCATCGCCGGGTTCATCTTCGGCCACTTGTACACACTGTGGGGACTCAGCGAGAAGGTCAATGAACACAAGACTTGGAACAACTCGCCCATAATGCTGGGTCCCATTGTCGAACAGCGGCTGCTTCAATAGTCGACGCCAGTTTTCACGCCAGCCGAGGTCGTAGACACGCTCTCCTGTCAGGACGGGGTATACGATGTGAGAATTGCGAGATCCGGGACTATTGGACCGTGTGCCAGAAGTGGTATGGATCGCGGAAGCATTTGCAGAAGAAATCTGGCTACAGGAATAAGGGATGCATACAAAGCGGCCCGTTGTCTTCCGCGCCGGGTTTCCGCGGCGCGGCACACGGACACGGATGCTGTCCAGAGTTGTCAGGCCTCGAGTTACGTCCCTTGCAACAGCAACAGTCATAGACTATGGCAAGCCACCCATCAACTCCGAGGCGTTACGTCTGAGTCGAAACACGTACAACAGAAAATAACCAGAGTAAGGCCGCGGCTCCTACGAGGATTACGATACGGGCGTGAGGCTGCGCGATAACAGAGCCACTAAGCCACGGTTCGGGGACGCGTCGCGCACGAAGCACGTGAAACCCCAGTAGGGTACCGACGATCCAACGTCCCGGGGGGCCCCCGCATAGTATCCAAGAATACGGACGGTCCCACCACACGTCAATTATCCAAGTGTCCGCGTGGGATACCGCCAGCGCGGCTACGACGTGGCTCTTCAGGACCGGTAGAATTGGTAGGCTGGCAAGGGGCACGGTGACAGACGTCACAGCAAGCAAAGTCAAGAAGGCTTTCATGCGACCGGTGGTAACGCAATTTCCCAGCTGGGAAGGGGTCAATGGATAGCCAGAAGGAGCGGAGCTTTTCTCACCCAGGGACAGTGATGATCAAACCCCAGGCGGCATACACCGCATGTCGAGCAATGATGTGTTCCGGGCGGCTTCCAGCGCATTTGGCAGTTCTCCCGGGAGCAAAAATCGAGACTGCCATCTGAACGACACTCGAAAGGTTCGGTGATGGTTTCCGGGTGCGGTGCGGTATATGCAGGGACGCTGTGCGTTGTGCGGCCTGAACAAGCGTGTAGATATACTATCGCAAGGGAGGGAAAGAGCATTCCCACCGTCATCATGTAAACCCCTAGACTCACAGATCATCGCGTGCCTCAGTGTGTAAGACTGAGAATTTATTAATTCGAACTAACCTGCAGTGATGTGGCGCCTCTCATGATGCACTAACCAACCAACTGCCGAAAGAAGATGAGATTACAAAACGGATGTATCAAATTCGGGACGCACGGCCGATTTCTAAAAAAGATACGTAGCCTCCGAAGCTGTTCGAGAATTCAATATGAATGGGTGAGCACAATCAGGTCGAATAGAGAGCACACCCGATGATGGAGACGACCAAGACTTGGATACCAGATTCGAGGATGCGGGTGGCAGAAAATGGGTAACGATTGGACGCGCTCTGGTGCGGTTGCATTGGAGGGATGCTCGTCGGGGCCTAGTTAACGTTATGATAGCCCATGGAGATGAGCGATGTAGGCTTGTGCTGCGCATACAGATAGTGCAAGCCGCGTCACCGGGGAAGTGATTACGTATGCTGCACACTCAAAACCTTGCCTGCCACTGCACGGGTCGGGAACAGGAGACCCGCCCTGGAGACCTTCAAAATGATTCTTCTTCTCGATCTTGCCACTCACCACCATCTTCCCCCCCTTCACCACTCTCTCCAATATGCTCTCCTTCAATGCGCCGACTTGGCAAACATCCCTCCTGACTGCTGCACGGGAACGTAGCGGGCGACAATGGCCGTCATTTGATCGCGGGCGCACAGCCAGCGAGGTGCTACCGAGAGTCTACCTTACAGACCTCTTCACTGCGCGTGACGAGACTCAACTTTCCACCCTTGGAATCACCCATGTTATTTCGGTCATAGAACATGCCCCGACGTTCCCCCAAACGCATCCACTTCGGACGCTGCATATTCCCCTCTCAGACAGCTCGGACCAAGACATTCTGACGCATCTTCCAACCACGACGTCGTTCATCCGCGATGCACTTGCCGAGAGCCCCGATTCGCGTGTCATGGTCAGTGACCCTGCTGCGTTTCATGTTTTGTTTTGTCTGAACTCATAACTTAAATCCAATACGAACTAGGTTCACTGTCTCATGGGTATTAGTCGGAGCGCAACTGTCGTATGCGCGTACCTCGTCGCCACAGCGAGAATGACACCTCACGAGGCGCTCATGGCTGTAAGGGAAAAACGTAGAATCGTGAGCCCCAACATAGGGTTTCTGTCGCAATTGGACCAGTATGCGAACCAGTTGCTGGGAGGACAACGCATAGCACGCCCGACTAGAGGGAGGAACGTTGCTGAGGCGATACGCAAGCTTAGAGAGGCGCAAAAGGAACCGAATCCGGGAAGTAGCTCTTCGGCCTCGACCTCGACCAAATCCGACGTTACATCAGCGCCGAGCGGATAGAGCATGACAGCCATGCGAAGCTCTTCTTACCTTTCCTTTTTTTTTTTATGTTTCCATGGTATACAGGCGAGTAATGATTGGCGAAGCAGAGATATCCTTCGAATGTATGTTATTTTGACCATCATTTGTTGTATACGATACAGTACGATGTATACCCAAATGGTTACGGTGAGCACCCATGACATAAATCCGTAACATCTTCCATTCGATTCGGTGACCAGATCATGGGAAGCTCGTCCGTCAGATCGGAATCAGACTCCGGAGTCAGTAGGTGCTTTATGGATTATGACTCGAATGACTCGCCCTCCGATACGCACGCGTGGTTCCAATGACTCACTTCCTATCTATCGCACAGCTTTTCTCGATGCACAGCCAGGTACGCGCATTGCTCGCGAGTGTGTATAAAGTTTCGCATATCTTGTCTATGGAGACATTTTCGCTATCACCAGCTTTCTCCAAGCATCTTCATCTTCATGAGTTTTGGGGTCCCTTTCTACGAGCTATCTTTCTTCCAGCATTACCAAAATTCCCGCCAAGAACACCCAGAGAAACAACGCCCAATGCGACCTGATCGTTCCGCAGCAAAGCATAACAAACGCGTGGCAAGCAAGATAGCGCCGCGCCTATACCTAACTTGTCGTTCCACCGCCAGCGACGCGGCCCAGCTGACCAGCCTTGGGATCACACACCTCCTCTCGGTCTTGGAGGACGCACCGACTTTCCCGTCTAGCGTCCGCCTGCGCAGGCTGCACGTATCAATATCCGACTACGAGAGCGAGGACATCCTGACGCACCTCCCAAGCACCACCTCCTTCATTCGCGGCGCGCTCGCGGAGAGCCGGAGTAATCGCGTTATGGTGCGTCACTCACGGGCGCGACCGCTCCCGACGATGTAATAATAATAGTAATAATAATAACAACGGATAACAGGTCCACTGTGCGATGGGGGTCAGCCGGAGCGCGACCGTGGTGATAGCCTACCTTATCGCCACCAGCCGCATGACGGTGCACGAAGCGCTCGCCGCGGTCCGGGCAAAACGACCGATCGTGCGGCCGAATCGCGGCTTCGTGTCCCAGCTCCACGAGTACCACTCGAGATTTTCGAATTCTTTACAAGCCGAGATTGTTGACGAGCCGCCAATAGACGAAAAGAGAGAACAAGAGGAAAAGAGTCGGAAAGACGGAAAGCCGCGCTGGGACCACAGTACGCGGAGTCCCGGGGAGACGGCGAACGGATACGTTCACAAGGCCTTGGCAGCGTTGACCCTCTCCCCAGTGACTTCCTTTCCACACGAACGTTTTGGGGGACACGAATATTGGAAACTTGAACATCGAATATCTTAATTTTGTCAACCCCCTTTTGGGGTACAAATGTCCGGCACGTCCAAGGACTACATGGCCGCAGTCGAAGACTAGATAGAAGACCCATACGTACAGTGGCAGGATGGACCCATCCAGGCAACCAAGGCGAAGAGAAGTGGGTGTTCGAAAAAGAAACAGTGATGACGCGATGACGTTCCAAAAGACACTTCTCTTGCATCATTTAATACGTGGATGTTTTGCTACCATGTCCTATCAAGAAGATCACGATTTATATATCCACAGCTGCAGATCGATGGATGGATCAACACCTCTTGAGCAATTGTTCTTTGCTGTCTATCGTAAAATGGAGACTCCATTGTTGACGAAGGGTCATCAGATACAATCGTGTTGCTATCGCTATCGTAATTTAAAGCGATATATACTGTAGTCTAAATGTCGTGTTTATCGCATGAATGACGAGAATTACCAACTCTATGGTGTTGCATGATGTTTTTGATCTACCGAGTCCTGTCTCTTTTCGTCCACTGCTTCCGGATTCGGATGAACTGGCGAATCTGACACATGCGTCTGCCCGACAATGCCCGCCCTACGCAGGAACACACACAACAGCGTACCTGTGAAAAGAGAGGCGGGGATGAGCAAAAAGATTCCGAAGTATTGGGGTTTCAACACAACACGCACAGAGTATACCGAACGCGAATCCGGTCCACATCGCGGCCTTGTACGCCTTGAGCTGCGCAGGCAGCGGGACGTTGTCGGCCTGCGCGTCCGCGACGACACCAAGCCGCCTCGACTGCGTCCTCAGCACGCTGTTGAACACGATCGTCGACACGCTGACCCCGATCGCCGACCCAATCTGCGTCATCGCCTGGAACAGCGCCCCCGCGACGCTCTGTTCGTGTGGCAGAGACACCTTGGCGATGAACAGCGTGCCGGACGCGAACGTGAAGTCCGCGCCGAGCACGATAAGACACGCCGCGGGGAAGCCGAATGCCCAGTACGGTGCGCCCGGGTCGATCACGGCGAATAGGACGTCCGCGCAGCCAGTCAGGAGCGTGCCAGTGGCGACGATGTACATGACGTCGACGCGCCCGATCGTGAGCGCGATCAGGATGTTCGCGACGATTCCCGAGGCGAACATCGGCAGCAGGCGCAGCATCGTGTGGATCGGGCTCAGATTCAGGTACGTCTGGTAGTACAGCTCCACCCACACCAACCATATCGTGAATGCCGCCCAGTTGACGCATGCGATCGTCTGCATGACCGCGAAGCGACCGTGAGCACGCGTCCACATTGATGGTTTCATGAGCGGCGGTGCCGTCCAGCGCGTGCGCGGAAGATCGGGGTTCTCGAGTCGCCGCTCCAAGTAGTACTGCCAAGCGACGAAGAGAAGGACGAGCAAGACGCCAACAACGAACAGGGCGATCACGTCTGCGCACGTCGTCAAGTATGAAAAGAGCGTAAACGTGGATGGGGGGAAAACTCACGTGGACTCTTCCAGCCTTTACGCGCGGTCGGCGAATCGCTTAGAACGAACACGATCAGAACAAGACCAGCAGTGATCAGGGCGGCGCCGATCCAGTCCACGCGCGTGTCTTCCTCTGTTGACGGCTCGTCTTCTTCGAAAACAAAGAATCCCAAAACCATGGACGCGAGAGCAACCCCCGACAGCAAGAATATAGGTGTCCGCCAAGTGGCCCTGCGGCAGACGATGAGCTCATTTAAATTTCAGCTGGTGTCGTGCAGACGTACTTGGTAACTTGCGTAAGGACACTTCCGAGAACTGTTGCAAAGATCGCTCCGATGGGGGCACCAGCAGAGAAAGTAGCAAACGCGATGGAACGCGACTGTCCTGGTGGGAATGCCTTGGCCAGAATCCCGAGCTGGTTGAAGTCCGCCAAGGGTCAGGGCGTTTCGACAAACGACAAAGAAAATCCTCACGGAGGCTGGGATTACAGCCGCGGAGCCTATGCCCTGTATCCCTCGCAGAGTATCGAGCGCCTTCTCAGCTATAGTATCACGTGTGAGAATGACAAATCCTGCATCAAACCCGACGTACATTGGGCGAAGCCAGATCCGATACCGAACACCACCAAAATAAAGTATCCAACAAGCCACACTCGTTTGCGACCATAGAGGTCTGCCAATCGTCCACAGAGAAGAAGGAAACATGCCTGTGCGCGGGGAGAGGGTGAGTGAGCTCATTCTACTGGTGCCGTTGCATAAAATTATTTTACCGAACTGATGGAATACGCATTGAGGATCCACTGCAAGTTCTCCTTTTGAATGTGCAAATCCTTGCCGACGTATGGAAGCGATATAGCATAGGCAGGACCGAGCCCAATACTGGTCATTTGAGCACCTGTACAGGCTGCGATGATGCATATCGATGCGAAGGTGCTGCGCGTCGACGCTGCTGGTGCCGGAGAGAGACTTGGCGAACGGCGATCTACCTCCGCCTTCCCGTCCCAAGCCGCGGGACTCCTGGTGCTCTGTGATACCGGGCGTGTCTTCTCATCTAGGGTGGCGACAGGCGTCAAGTCCGACGGCGTGGTCATAAAGAGTAGTCGTGATGGGTGCTATCTGCGAGTCGGGCAAGGTGGACGCGCAGTGATCGATCGTACGTTTTCCAGCTCGGGTCATATAAGAACGATTTGGATTCGGCGATGGTCGCCAACAATACCTAGTCACTGACTAAAGGGCAACCACGCCGGATGACAAACATAAGTGGTCCCGCGGGCGCAACAAACCAATGAAAGATGTTGAGGGTTCCAAATCGGCTTTCTATATCCTTGCCGCCATGGGATTGATCTACTGTATATAGAAATCATTTTGTGCCGAAGCTTGGAAGCCGCCAGGGCCAGGGGAAAAGGTACACGCTACCTGACGCGCCTAACGCGTTGTTGCTTCGTAAGCTAACGCGTACTGGGATGCTCTCCCTTGAAGAATCCGAGATGTTGTTCCTCATCAATTTTAAGCTTCGCGCCTTGTACGGTATTTTGAAGGAGCCGAACAGGACGGTCGTGGCAGGCGT
Source organism: Lactarius vividus (assembly GCA_021527035.1). Lineage (NCBI taxonomy): Eukaryota > Fungi > Basidiomycota > Agaricomycetes > Russulales > Russulaceae > Lactarius > Lactarius vividus. The sequence continues at coordinate 198,794 of JAKELG010000060.1, forward strand.
CGGTCTCGTGAACATATGCGAACAATGAGGCCGTCAGTATTCGCCACTGGCAACAACAGTTACAAATCGACCGACAGAAGCGGATGCATTTTAGTGGTGAATGTTTGTCATTATTCAACGTACATGCATCACGACGAAAATTTGGTCTAGGTTTGGTTCCAACGAGCAAGTTCGAGTCTGGGACGAGTTTCAGCAGTAACAGTCACATGGAGGTTGCCAAGTCGACTTGGCGACACCAGTTCTATCTCTGGAGCGACACGACCAATGCGGAGCCTTCAATTCTGGAGGTTCCCACGCCTCTTTGCTCAGGGGGGTCACAGTGCAAGCAAGAGCGATACAACGAGAAAACGAAGCGACGTCCTTTGGGCCTGACTTCCGAGATGCATGCAGGGGGAAACAAGGAGGAAACGGTGGCAACTGAGTGCCATCTACTAGGGAACAAGAGGAGAGTTTGTACCTATCCGAAGCAAGCCACTGGGAGTAAGGTAAGAGGGTACAGTATGAGTGGCATAAGAGAGGTGGTTTCCTCCGTCGGGGGTCTGGTGAAGGTGCTCGCGTAGGAAGGAGCGGGCCCCTTTGGGCCTTTGGTGGGCCGCGGACCCACATTCCTTTAGCCAAAGTGCTTGTTTTGATGAGAGGAATAAATCCCTAGAACGGTTTGTCGAAAAACTCAAAACTGTTTTTTTTTATGGGTTAATTCCGCCACCTATGACCAAATAAGATAACTACATATCAAAACGGGCTGTAGCGTCATGAACTGAATGCTTGCTTTGATTTGTGTCTGATAGGACATAATCTTCAGTCCAACTACTCGGGATTGCCATCTGATTCAGGTTGGTCGGTGGCTAGGTCCGAAGAGATTTCAACTTGGATTCAACGACTTCGGTCAAGTTTTTTCTTCTGGTATCTTGCAGCCCGGGCTCTTGCAGCAGCAGCTTTCTGTGCTTTCTTGGTTGATAGGGACGACATTCGGGAGACAAAAAATGTGTTTTTCAATCACGGATTATTGTACTACCCCCCAACTTCTCATTGCAACACTCCTTGCTATGACAGTGGTTTCATCGGTGTCAAACGTAGTCTGAGTTTCATTCGCTGGACTATCGTACAATCATCGCCTCTCTACTTGGTTACAAGCTCGGGGCCGACGCAGAAGTTAAACTTACTGTAATTACCAACACGTCTCACAGGCATCACCATGTATCTAGCCCTCAACAATCTTCGGGTACTTGCCCCGAAACTGTGGGATTCACTGGGCCAGCATTTTTGGTTGACAGTACTTTATGGCACCTGTAATAACTTGAACTCCTCGCCAGACAGGCACGACTCAAGCTGTACGTCATAACTTACATGTCTTTTACAGACGAAAAAAGCTCCAAGTCAAACTTTTTTTTATTAAAATAAAACCAAAAATTGTAAGTCATGCTAGTCATGTCTTGTCCAATCATAGTGAGATGCTACTGTCGTCACTATTTACAATGACACTCGATGACATATGAAAGAGGAATCTCAACTTTACGATGGCGAATGATTTTCTGCCTTCAATTTACCATTTGCATCTACTGAACCACCGTCCTCTGGGCTGCGACGAGCTGGCGAATCTTGCCCATTCGTCTCCCCGACAATGCCCACCCCACGCAAAAATATAACACACAAGATCGTGCCTGGGAAAGCGGGGTGAATAAAGAAGCTAGGGTTTAGATGTCTGGGGGGACACGTACAAAGTAAACCAAAAGCAAATCCGGTCCACATCGCGGCCTTGTACGCCTTGAGCTGTGCCGGAAGAGGGGCATTATCGCCCTGCGCGTCCGCCACGATACCAAGCCGCCTCGACTGCGTCCTCAGCACGCTGTTGAACACGATCGTCGACACGCTGACCCCGATCGACGACCCGAGCTGCGTCATCGCTTGGAACAACGCCCCCGCGACGCTCTGCTCGTGCGGTAGGGACACCTTGGCGATGAAGAGCGTGCCGGACGCGAACGTGAAGTCTGCGCCGAGCACGATGATACAGGCGGCAGGGGAAGCCGAATGCCCAGTACGGTGCGCTCGGGTCGATCACGGCGAATAGGACGTCCGCGACGGCGGTCAACATCGTGCCAGTGGCGATGATGTACACGACGTCGACGCGCCCAACCGTGAGCGCGATGGAGATGTTCGCGATGATTCCCGAGGCGAACAGCGGCAGCAGACGCAGCATGGTGCGGATCGGGTTCAGGTTCAGGTAGGTTTGGTAGTACAACTCCACCCACACCAACCATATGGTGAACGCCGCCCAGTTGATGCACGCGATAATCTGCATGACCGCGAAACGACCGCGAGCACGCGTCCACATTGATGGTTTCATGAGCGGCGGCGCCGTCCAGCGTGTGCGCGGAAGATCGGGGTTCTCGAGTCGCCGCTCCAAGTAGTACTGCCAGGCAACAAAGAGAAGAACAAGTACGACGCCAACGACGAATAGGGCGATGAGGTCTGCGCATATCGTTAAATCGAGGTGAACATGAAAAGAGCGTAGACGCTCTTGGGGGAAAGCTCACGTGAATTCCTCCAGCCTTTGCGCGCAGTCGGCGAATCGCTCAGAACAAACACGATCAGAACAAGTCCGATAGTGATCAGGGCCGCGCCGATCCAGTCCACTCGCTGGTCTTCCTCCAGTGACGGTTCGTCTTCTTCGAATACAAAGAATCCCACAATCGTAAACGCGAGGGCGACTCCCGACAGCAAAAATATAGGTGTCCGCCAGGTGGCCCTGTGATGGACAACGAGTTCGCTAAGATTCCAAATCGTGCGTGATGCCTCATGCGGACGTACTTGGTAACTTGTGTAAGGACACCACCGAGAACAATTGCAACGGTCGCCCCAATCGGGGCACCGGCAGAGAAAGTGGCAAAAGCGATGGAACGTGACGGTCCTGGTGGGAAAGCCTTGGCCATAATTCCAAGCTGGAGATAGTTAGCCAAAGGTCAGGGTATGTCAATAGACGACAAAGAAAAATCCTTACGGACGCTGGGATTATAGCTGCGGTGCCTATCCCTTGTAGCCCTCGTAACGTGTCGAGCACCTTCTCAGCTGTATCACCGACGTTTGAGAACGATAAATCTTGCATCAAACCCGACGGGACAGAACATACATTGGGCGAAGCCAGATCCGATACCGAACACCACAAAGATCAGGTATCCAACAAGCCATACGCGTTTTCGACCATAGAGGTCTGCGAATCTCCCACAGAGAAGAAGGAAACATGCCTGGGCGCGGGGAGAGGGTGAGCTCTTTCTACTGGTGCCGTTGCATACGCATAAAATTATTTACCGAACTAATGGAATACGCATTGAGGATCCACTGCAAGTTCTCCTTCTGAATGTGCAAATCCTTGCCGGCGTATGGAACCGAAATAGCATAGGCAGGACCGAGACCGATACTGGTCAATTGGGCACTGGTACAGGCTGCGACGATGCATATCGAGGCGAAGGTGCTGCGTGTTGACGCCGGTGGTTGTGATGTCGGGGAGGGACTTGACGAGCGGCGGTCTAGTACTTCCGCCTTCCCGTCCCACGCGGCGGGACTTTTGGTACTCTGTGACACTGGGCCTGTCGTCTCATCTATGATGGTGACAGGCGACAAGTCTGACTGTGTGATCATGAAGGGTGGTCGTGATGAGTGCTGTCTGCGAGTCGGGCTAGATGGACGCGAAGAAATAGACCGTACGTGGTGCAGGGTTGTCCAGCTCGCACCACAGTATAAGAACGATTTGGGTTCACCAATAAGGCCCAGTTACTGACTAAAGGAAATTACAGATGACAAACAAGTGGTCGTGCGGAATCCAGCAAGCCAATGAGACGCGTTTAAGGTTTCAAATCAGCTTTCAAAGCTCTTGCCACCATGGGACTGGTCTGCCGTATATAGAAAATCATGCTGTGCCGCCATGTCCAGGGATAAGAACACGTTACCTGATACTTTGCTGCTTCGTAAGCCAACGCATTGGTCTGGCGTGCTCTCGCTTGAAGACCTCGATCACCGGAAGTTTGAGAGGTCCCTTGATAATTTTAGACGTTCGGTCTTGTACGGTCTCTTGAAGGGGCTGAACGGGAGGTCGTGGGAGGCGCCAGTTTCCTGAAACAAATGAGGCTGACGGAAGCGGATACGCAGCCCACATTTAGTGACTTGCACATTTGTCCCCTCTGATGGGCGTGCGTGCATCACAGCGAGGACTTCACCCAAGTTAGGTTTGGTTCCGAAAAGTGGTGAGCGAGTTCGGGTCTCAGGTGAGTTTCTGCGGCAACAGAGACAGGCAGAGTTACGTCTGTCATTTATCCATCTCCGGCGGGCCCTGCTCACTGCTACACTTATCACCCAAGGTCAGCATTGATTGCCATTGGAACAAACATCGAAGAGTCCTGATTGGTCGGTCAGCAGCTGGGACTCAGATTTGATAGTTACTGTACTGTGCTGATACATTTTAGTAGGCGTCTTGCCCGAACTGTAGCGTCGTACCTGTTGATCAAGAGGAACGGCGATGCTCGGGGGACGAGGGAAATATTGGCGGAGAAACGCGGAGACAATGAGAATTTAGTTTCTATGCCGAATGGCTTGGTGCTTAGCACCTTCCCTTGTGTGTGATAAAACGGCAACTATGGGAGCGGGGAGGCTATATTAGGCTAGTGGGAGGGGAAGAGAAGAATCGGACTTGGTCGCCTAGTGCAGAGGAGCACGTTACTGTGACTCGGACCGCATTCGAAAAAAAAAAAAAAAACTGACAGTGTAGCTCCAAGTTAACATCAACATCCTCTGCGTCTGAGTCACCACGGCTGGCTCACATCAAGGCTCACATAGACCAGAGCTCTGCCAAAGTGGATGTTCGAACGTGAGTTTCACCCACTGGCAGTGTGACGAGAGACAGCCTGAGAAGGGCTCTCCGACTCAGTGCATGTATAAAACTGGTTTTAAAAAAGACTCGGCGCATGCAGATACCCCGATGGCGATCTGAGGATGCGCAGAACTCACCTCGCGGAGACTGAATGAACTATAACAGGGTCGTGTAATATGCCTTTGAGGATATTGCAACGGCGTTCATGACCGGGATCGAGTTTTCGATCGAGTCCTTGACTTGATAGTGAGACAGCTCCCGATCTAAACTTGGATCTAAATGTCGTTCTACCGTGGTAGACGACCATCGGCCCTCTCAGGTACCTGGTCACGCGGTCACGGGACCGGGGATGACGCAGAACCTTGCGCAGAACATGACTGGGAGGGACCCAGACCTGATACTCTACCATGAAACAGTGGGATCTACTGGGCGACGTCTGGCCTACAGTGCTACTAAGGCTCAGGCTAGGTTATCGACCAAAAAAGCTGCAAGTCTTTTTTATAGTAAATAAAAAAAAAACAGACCAAAAGATGTAAGTCACATCTTGTTCAATCACAGTGAGATGCTGCTTTGCAATGACACTCGATGGCATATGTACACTATAAAAAGGAGGAATGCTAACTCTACGATTGCGAAAGATGTTCGATTTCAATTTGCCACTTACGTCCGCCAAGTCACCGTCCTCTGGGTTGCGATGAGCAGGCGAATCTTGCCCAGACCTCCCCCCGACAATGCCCACCCTATGCAAAAATATACAGCACTAGATTGTGAGTAGATGTCCGGGGCATACGCACAGAGTAAACTAAAAAATCCGGTCCACATTGTACGCCTCGAGCTGCGCCGACAGAGGGACGTTATCACACTGCGCGTGCGGCGCGACGCTGAGCCACCTCAACTGCATCTTCGGCACGCTGTTGGACACAATCATAGATACACTGACACAGATCGCTGACCAGATCTGCGTCATCGCCTGGCACAGCGCACCCGCGACGCTGTGCTCGTACGGTGAGGACACCGATGAACAGCAGTGCCGAACGTGAACAGTGAAGCCCGCGCCGAGCACAACGGTGCAAGCAGCGGGGAAGCCAGAATGTCCCAGTACGGTGCGCTTGGGTCGATCATGGCAAAGAGGTGGTCCGTGCAGCCGGTCAGCAGCGTGGCCGTGGTGACGAAGTAAGTGACGTCTGCATGCCTGACCATGAACGCGGTGAGGACGTTCGCGATGATCCCCGAGGTTGACTCCGGCAGCCGGCGGCGCAGCATCGTGTGGATCGGGCTCAGGTTCTGGTATGTCTGGTAGTACGGCTCCACTCACATCAGCCATATCGCGAACGCGGCCCAGTTGACGCATGCAACTGTCTGCATGCCCGCGAGGCAACCATGCGCACGCGTCCACATCGACGGCTTCAGGAACAGCAGCGTCGTCCAGCGCGTGCGCGGAAGATCAGGGTTCTCGGGCTGCCGCTCCAAGTAGTATTGCCAAGCGACAAGAGAAGGACAAGCAGGGCGCCAATGACGAATGGGGCGATGACGTCTGCACGCCGTCAAGCTACACACTTCGGTCACGCAAAATTCACTCATGTGCGCGATTTATTTTTTCAGTGAGAGTTGTATGTCTGCATTAGCCCCGGGCCTGTGATCTGGTAGAGAGGACCTGTGGTCGTGCGGTAGTCCGGGGAACGGGGCTCGGATTAGGAAGTGCGGTAAGCTGGTGTTTGGGCTCGGCTCGGGCTGTGAGTCATGTCTTGTCCGATCGTCGTGAGACGGTGCTGTCGTCCGTATTTATAGTAACACTCAATGACATATGTGTATAAATAAAAAAAGAGGAATACCAACTTTACGATGACGGATGAATCTCTGCCTTCAACTCACCTACGTCCGCCGAGCCACCGTCCTCTGGGTTCCGATGAGCTGGCGAATCTTTCCCAGGCGTCTCCCCGACAATGCCCACCCCGCGCAAAAATACAACACACAAAATCGTACCTGGGAAAGAGAGGTGAGTAAAACAAAGTAAGGTCAGTACAACACGCACCAAGTAAGCCAAAAGAACATCCGGTCCACATTGCGGCCTTGTACGCCTTAAGCTGCGCCGACGGCGCCGCGTTATCTCTCTGCGCTTCCAGCGCGACGCTGAGCCGGCTCGACTGCGCCTCAAGGACCCCATTGAACACAATCGTGGATACGCTGACCCCGATCGCTGTACCCATCTGCGTCATTGCTTGGAACAGCGCCCCCGCGACGCTCTGTTCGTGCGAGTGTGACACCTTGGCGACGAACAGCGTTCCAGCAGTAAACGTAAGGTCCATGCCGAGCGCGATTAGAAGCGTCGAGGGGAAGCAGAACGCCCAGAATACCGCGCTCGGGTTGATTGTGGCGATCAAGACGTCCGCGCAAGCGGTCATGAGCGTGCCCGTGGCGACGAGATAGACGACGGCGACGCGCCCGATCGTAAGCGCGATAACGACGCTCGCAGCGATGCCCCCGACGAACAACGGCAACATTCGTGGCATCGTTTGGATCGGGGTCAGATCCAAGTAGGTCTGGTAGTACAGCTGCACCCACACCGACCAACATGCGAATGCCGCCGAGCTGACGCATGCAATTGTCTGCATCACAGCGAAGCGACCGTGAGCACGCGTCCAAATAGATGGTTTCATGAGCGGTGGCGCCGTCCAGCATGTGCGCGGAACGTCCGGGTTCTCAAGCCGCTGCTCTAAATAGTACTGCCAAGAGATGAATAGAAGGACGAGCAGGACGCCGACGACGAACAGGGAAATAATGTCTGCGCATGCGGTCAAGTTGGGATGAATGTACAAGAACGCAGACGGGGAAGGGAAAAACTCACATGGATTCTTCCAGCCTTTACGCGCGGTCGGCGAATCGCCCAGAACAAACACGATTAGAACAAGACCGGCAGTGATCAGAGCCGCGCCAATCCAGTCCACTCGCTTGTCTTCCTCCGTTGACGGCTCGTCTTTTTCGAAAGCAAACAACCCTAACATCATCCAGGCGAAAGAGACCCCCGCAAACAAAAACATAGGTGACCGCCAAGCGGGCCTAAGTCAGACGACAATTCAAATTCAAATCGGTGGGATAGGACAACCTGTGCGGAACTCACTTGGTCAACTGTGTAAGGACGCTTCCCGAAGTGTAGCTAAGGACTCCTCCAATTGCGGCACCGGCGGAATAAGTGGAAAATGCTATGGAACGTGAGGGTCCGGGGGGGAACGCCTTCGCTAAAATTCCGACCTGCATTAAAGGTCAAGGTGCGAAAGCGGACAAGAAAAGAGGATCCTTACAGAGGCCGGGATCAGAGCTGCGGAGCCCAACCCTTGTATCCCTCGCAGTATATCGAGCGTTATACCGGCTGTGCGTATCGATGTGAGAGGATTACATATGCTAGAACCGAACTGGATTGGAATACACATACATTGGGCGAAGCCAGCGCCGACAGTAAACACCGCCAAAATCAAGTACCCAGCAAGCCATACTCGTTTGCGACCGTAGAGGTCTGCTAGTCGCCCACAGAGAAGAAGGAAACATGCCTGTGCCGCATGATAAAGGTGAGCTTTCTCAAGCTCGACCAGCAGCCATTACATATGCTTAAAATTATTTACCGAGCTGATCGAGTACGCATTGACAATCCACTGCAAGTTCTCCTTTTGGATATGCAGGTCCTCGCCGGCGTACGGAAGCAGGACGGAGACGGGCGGGCCCAGAGCAATACTTATCATCAAGGAACTCGTACATGCCGCGACAATGCACACCGACACGACGGTGCTGCGCGTCGGCGCTGGTAGTTGTGGTGCAAGAGGGTCTGGTATCGCTTTCTCGTACGACGCTACGGGACTTACGGTGCTTCGGGAGACAGGGAGCGTCTTAAAACGCAGTGTGGTTACGGACAAGGTTCCAGATGACAGTTGGGAGAACATGATGACAGGTCGGTTTGCCGGTCATCTGCAACTCAGAGTAATTATACGGGTAGAGTTCGACCGTTCACCACTCCAAGTTGGTCGGGTCAGATCATATGAGGATTTCTTCGAATAAATCGCAACGAAGACGTAGGCCCTCGGGTTTCATCTCAGATAGATGTAATACTTCCCATCGTGACCTGTACAGCATCAGTAAAGTGACCGCGGCGAGGACCACAGCATGAATACGTCCCAAGACGGGCAAATACCCCACCAGGAAGTCGGAGCGTCCTGAGGATGGGTCGGCTAAGATACTCTGTCAGCCGCACTAAAGGTGGCAAGGAGAGTCACCCCGGTGACCGCATAAATTAGAGTGCTGTGCCTGAGAGCGAGTAGGCGGGATATCGGGAACTTCCATATACCGTAATTACCAAAAGCAGCTCGTTATCCTCATCTCCGCCTAACTTACTCAGCCCATTTTCTCCGAAAACCGTCATGCGACCCACGTGCGTGCAAGTACGCTTGTGACGTTTCCTTCTACCTCTAATTTGGTAGTGTTGCCGTGAGTTAGATCCAGTGAGAGTCTACACCGGTGTGGACTCTCAGTCGGACCGAACTTTTGACAACTCGGACCGACTCAAACCTGAGGCCTGAGGCCTGAGGGTTCACTTGTCTCTAAAAATGCGCTGTAGATATTTCCTTTGTCATATTCTTGGTCCTTCTCCATACCCTCTACCAAAATAACAACCTCATGTATAAATTAGTGAGCGAATATATTGTATGAATAGAGAATCGGGACCCTAAAAACGAAAAACTAGAGCGTGTTTGGTGAAATTTCTCATCTGTTTCTCTTTCTCGTTTCCATCGGAGTGTCATCACATGACTCGCTTGCCTCGCGCTCCTATCATGATTGCTGTCGCTGTCCCATGCCTCTGAATCTTGCTTCATACAGACACACTCTCTGTCGCTCATTTTTCACCTCACCAGATCGCATCACGGACACCGCCAGAGTCCCCCTCGCGGAAATCGTTCCTAGGCCTAACTTATTCTGTTTTGCCTCGACTTGTCCTCCCCACCGAGTTTCCACTTATGCTTCGTACTGTATTCTTACCTTACTCATAGGTACAAATCCTTTTGTATCTAAAATCCTTGATAGACGGCACTCAGTTTAATTTTGCCATTGTTTCCCCCTTTTGGTTGTGTGCATCTCGGAAGTCAGGCCCAAAGGACATCGCTTCGTTTTCTCTTTGTATCGCCCTTACTTACTCTCCGGTCCACTCCCCTGAGCGCGGCCTGAGCAAAGAGGTGTAGGGATCTTCCTAATTGAAGGCCTCCAGCTGAACTCCCGAGGTAGAGTTGGCGTCGAGTTGGCAACTCGACTCGGACCGCATCAGCTCACGGCAACACTACGTGACTACTGGAGTACTAAAGCTTAGTTCTAAAGGTTCAACCCTTCGAGCTTCGAGTCTTGACCTTCCTTCTCCCCTCTTTCATTTCTGGCTCACTGCCGGTCTTCAAAGGGCCAAAGCACAACAACATCTTAGTGCAAACTGCACCAAAGGCAATATTCGATCTGATAATGTAATGGTAGGCGAATTCAGATGGTGTTGATAGCAAGATCTTGAATTTAGGTTGAACAGAGCCGAAATGCCCAAATTATTCGTCACACTTCCAGTTTCAACCCCTCATTTAAATTCCCTGAAATCGAGCATAGTAGTCACAATTTCATTTTCCTTCTTTTTCTATGACTGGGAAGCCTGCCTGACGTTGCCTCCCATTTTTTATTCGCGTATTGTGTGGTCGGAGAAGTAGTGATACTTCTTTTCTGAGGACTTTTTTTTTAGTGGGGAATCATCGCCCCCGTATCAGTCTCAACGAGGCTACCCTCGTTCCCAGAGCATCTGCTGGTGGCCCAGACAGATTCAGACATACGTGCCTGGAATGTACTTCTACGATAGGCATATTATTGTCAACGAAGGCTATTGCTATAGTCTGGTTTCGAAGTGGAAACTCAAAACTCGTGGCAATACCCCGAGCGACACCTTCTAGAGCCGAGATACGCCACGTCCTCATTCGCCTTGAATAACGTATCACCCACCTCATGACTTCGTCCGGACGGACGTCGCGATCGCTATGCCTTCTTCCTGACCAACCCCCCACTTCTCTGGGAAGAGTTCTCCCGATGGGACTCAGGGGAGTCCATCTCAATGCCCAGCAACCCGAACCAGGACGCTCCAGAATGGATGGCTCCTCGCGTCGCGCATATGCTCGTGCATACAACTCCACCTCAGAAGGCTTTGTGCGGAGGCGGATAGACTTTAGCATTTACCCTGCGGACCGCAGCGGATTGCGCTTCCTCCACCTTCCTTTGAGGCGACCCCGGGACGGAATCGTCAGCATAGGCGCTTGGTGATCAAGGTTCTGGTGGGTGAACCAAGTTCACTTATCGAGGCCCATCGATATCCCCGACCACGTTTCCGCTCAGTGCCTATTCTGTGTTTAACTCTTTCGCCAGCAAGGCTAGCAAGTAGCAGTATAGACTTTACCGCGCCTACCCCCTGTGCCGTGTGCTGGCCGGTCCACTGTAGACAACGGTTTGGATCTTAGGTCACCTTCTCTATCTACGTATGTACAATAGCGAGCTAAGGATAGGTGTCAGCTACATGGCGACGTCGATAGAAGGGCCGGTACAACGGGGTTTGCTGTAGGATGTGGGCCCGAGGTTAGTGACTATGATCGATATGATCTAGTAGCACGTTCGACATATTGCCTTTGTACTGAAGGAGATACCTGGGGATAACTCAGACTGCCTGCTTTGACTCTGACGTGTCCGTGGCACACTGTGACTAGTAAGTTACTATTACACCCAGATCTTTTGAAAATCGTGTCTACTCGCATCGGCCTGTCTCGTCGCGAAGCGGTTCAACAATCTCGACTAGATCAATTAAAAATTGCTCTGGGCCGCAGCTGCTTGCGCGAGAACACCCATAAGCTCAGGCGCACGTTGCTCTCAAGCCAGAAGTTTGAAGGTACCACGTCTGTGGTATCCTCGTCCATTGGACAAATATAGCACATGCAGTATTTTAAGTGGCTTGCGACATACGGGCATGACATGTAAAAAGAATACAGTGGGCCTTCATTGGGACTCGGCAGCCCGCTTCCGCCTGGCGTCGCGCTCCTCGGCAATCGTAAGTTTGGTACCCTTTCCTCTAGGAAGCGAGACCCAAGGCTTTGAACCTTCGCCAATAAGAAAGATGTTGGTTATCCTGAGTAGTATCAGCCGTCCGTTACGTTTGCACACTAGCGTCACTTACCGTGTTGCGAAAGTGCGATCTATGGCATCCTTCACATGCACAATGTCAAAGTCGCCAATATGCTTTTCGCGATGCACGATGACACCCACACGGCCCATGTTACGGCCACCAGTGATCATAACCAGATTGCCCGTATCGAATTTGATGATACCAGTGATCTTACTTTGAACAAGATCAAACCTGATGGTGTCGTTCACTCTGATGGCAGGATCGGGGTAACGAATAGTGCGGCCGTCATGGGTGACAACGTAGGGAACCCCCCGGTTACCAAGGGCGACCTTCTTCACCTTTAGGAGCTTGTAAACTGCTTCCTCGGGGGTGATGCGGTGGATAACAAAGCGGCCTTTGACGTCGTAGAGGAGGCGGAAGTGCTCCTCCGACTTCTCGATGGAGAGCACGTCTGCCGAAAGATAAGCCAACTCGACCATGTGCATTTTGTGTAAGTATCTTACCCATGAAACCAGTAGGATACGTGTTGTCGGTGCGGACCTTGTTGTCTACCTTGATCAGGCGTTGTTGAACAATCGAGGTGACTTCACGACCGGTCAGCGCATACTTCAACCTATTGCGGAGAAAAATGGAGAGGGGGAGGGATTCTCGGAGCTTGTGTGGTCCAGGAGAAGGACGAGGAGCCTAGAAGCACGTAGGACCGGGATGGAAACACAGAGTACTGAGGCACATACGTATGTACCGCTCAGTTTGTCAAGCATCCATGCCGAAGGCGCGGCAAGACGCTTAAGATGCTTTTTGGGTCCACGGGCCTACAAAGTGGTAATGGTGAGCATGGTGAGTGTAAGAGGTGATCTAGTCAGAAGAGGCTGTCATCCAGATCCACCAGACGGCATCCACCCTTCGCATGAATCCCATCTCTCGCCTGTGACACACAATAGCGTGAAACAAAACGCCAACTGACCATAATGAGAGTCTTGACGAGTGGGACGTTGTCAACAACGGGGACCTTTGGATTTTGCTTGCGATGGCGACGTTACGCCCCAGCACCAAAGTTTGGTTCTACCGTGGGTAAACTCCGCTTTAGGGTAGGTCGCCGACCTACACGTGACCATTCGTTGTCTCAACTTCACACCGTGGACCTCCAGCTAAGAACGCTAAATAAGTTGTTATGGTGCTAGTGTTGCAACATGACTATGATAATCAACTGCTCTTGGTAGCGCGCAGAACCATATTCTCCAGTGTGATGGCTCGATATTCCCCTGCCTCGTCTGGCGCCCACACGGCATCATCGAGAACATAGACTAGTATTCCGCCTTTCCCATCTGCAGTTGGCGAAACGCGGAACAGCGGCATGCGCGAACGCTCGTGGACACGACCAGCTGGTAAGAATATGAGATTATGCGTCGCCGCATAGTCCTCTACAATGGCGCGGAAGGTGATCTCCTGCACGCGTGCCGGAGGTTTCCTTGCGGCTCCTCCATTCGCCGTGGCAATTGGTGCCGGTGATGGTGAGGTATCGCGGTTTTGTTCTGGGTGGGGGAGTTTCGTGGGGGCATCGGGCCCAAGTTCGATCGCCATGTTCATAAGTTGCAGTCCGCGCGTGAAGCCGTCGCGCAAGGCAGGGAGCGCCAGAACCTCCTCGGAAAACACGCTCTTCCAAAATGCGTACCATTGTGCCACCTCGTCGAAGTTTGGGCGTGGCTGCACAAGCCAGACGTGCAGCACGTCGAGCCACTTGGGGAAGAACTCGGCCGCGAGCAGAGAAGCGAAGATTGAGCCACGCAGGAGCGGCGCCCACGCAAGCACGCGTTCTAGTGGAGCCATGTCTTGAGAGCGCGGGTTCACGCGGAACTCTTCGCGTAGTGTGGCACCGAGCTTGGGAACGACGTATTTGAGCATCATCGTGTCCCAATCACCCACACTGAAGACCTCACGCCAGGTCGGTAAATCGTCGGGAACGCCCCCTGCAATATCCCATCCGCGAAGGAGGGACTTGAGTTTGCGGCGTGCATCGCCCAGGAATTCCTCCATACGCAAGCCAACGTGGGGCAGCCAAGGGAAAACGAGAGTCCGTAGGGGCACATCTGAACGCCGTGGACTCCAATCGGCCACTGCCCGAGAGACTTTGGGAAGAATAAGTTGGTCGAGGAAGTTGTCGCGAATGAATGCAGGAAGAAAAGTTGACCACGCTTCATACAGCCGAACCGCAGGCTGAGGCGCACGGGGATCCCAGTCGTTGTTAATAGACGACCGGACTCTTGGCAACCAGATGTTCCACAAGAGACTCTCGAATGAAGTCATCGGTACCTCCACCTTTGGTGGGGGCACAGCGAAGGTGGCGCCTCCGAACAGACCCACCCGAGTGTCTGGTGGCCGCTCCTCACGGTCTGCGAGTTTAAGAGCTCGTCTCCAGAGCCGGAACGTCGAAAGTAGTAAGGTGGGGTCCTCAAGTGGATTCCACTGCGAAAGCATCCGCCGCACCTGAGTAAAACATTTAAGTATATACAGGGCTCTCGGGTAGCAATGGCACGTACTATCGGTACAATAGCTGCGACTACCACTTCGTCTAGTCGGTACTTGTCGAACTCTGACGGAAATTGCGACAGGAGCTTGTCAAAATGTGGCGAGAACGGCTCAAGTGAAGCCTCGTAAACAGCCGCTTGTTGTCTGGATAATGCCTGTATCTCGTCAACAACGAGATGGACTTGCTGCATCCTAGATATAACTAAATAGCCGCCATCAGCGTTCAAGTGAGGCTAGTACAGTGGAAAGGGAAAGACATACGTTCTGCCTCCTCCTGAATTTTCTTACTCAACCTAACCGACTCATCTTGTAGAGTCTTTCTTCGCTTCTGAATTTCCTTGGCTTCACGAGCGAGGCCCTCTAAATCCCTCGCAGCGGCCTCAGCAATAAGTCTGACGTTATGTCTGACTTCCGGTATGCGCGTAGAATCCGTGGATGGGGTCCACGAAGCGATAGACACCTCCGCTAACGAAGAGACTTCACGAGGCTGGGGGGACAACAATCAGCCAGCCCTTCGTCAATTGCATGAGAACAACGTACCGTTGCGCCAGTAGCGTCTATAATGACCCCGAGTCCAGAAGGCCCAGCAGTGTCCTCCCCGACCTCAGCAACGATCTGCTCATAGGTCTTATGCTGGATCTTTGTTTTCACCTTCTTCGGTTTCTTCCACGCGTCCGAGCTTTTATCTGCCTTCCGATTCTTTGGCATCTTCTTTTTCCCTACCTCTTCATCATCACTGACGACTTCCCCGCGGCGGCGGGCCTCCGCTCTTGACTGCTCCGTGCGCTCACCGAAGCCTTTGAACGCGATACCCATGTTCTTCGGGCGCATTTTCGATTCGATCGGGGTCACGATACCCTGACTCTCCGTACCAAGGCCAGTCCCCGCCTGCCAGCCCATCTTCGCGAGCATGCGCGCGCCAAATGAGCCCTCGAGCTTGCGGAAATGTGCGCTCTCGGTAGCAGAGAGGCTTGGTTTAGGCAGCGGAGCCGCCTGCGGAGTGGAATTCCTGACAAACGCGCGCTGTGGGCGTGAGCTCCCACCAAAGGCAGAGGGAAGACTCCCGAGGACGGTGGGTTCTTCGGGTGCTGGCGGGGCGGGGGACGGGGAAGGCACAGGAGAGGGCGTTGCGGGGATGGAGACGGCGGCGGGGCGTGAGGCGCCAATTCCACTTTTTGTAAAGCCAGAGAATGTTGTTGGAGGGTGCGATTTGGATGCGCCAAGGCCCAGTCCGCCGAAACGCGGTCGCTGCTGCTCTTCTTCCTCATCTTCCTCGATTCGAATGCGTGGTGACGGTGCCTTTGAAGGTTCGGAATCGTCCTCGTTGTCGTTAACGTCGTTGTCTGTATCGTCCGCGTCGTCCGCATCAGCATCCCCCTGACCATCCTCATCTTCGGCACCGTCATCTGAGGATCCAGAACCAGAGTCAGGGAGGGCCTCGACGTCTGGTATGTCCATGACTTCGGATTGGTCGACCTGAGGCTTAGGACCCGCCGTCTTGCTGGACACGAATGCGGGTGCTTTGGCCCAGTCGTGTCGCTGGGCAGGCTTAGGCCTGCCTCCAAAGCCCTCATCCTCGCTATCCTCGTCACCAGTTTTACGACGCTTCTTCTGCTGGTAAGGATCGTCGTCGCTAGCGTTTTCGTCATCGGAGCCGCCCGAAGAGTCTGAGATACCGTCGTCCATGAACCCGCGCTTTCTGCGAGGCATGGTGGGTGGAAGTCAAGGGGTACACAGCACACGAGTCACAAATCACAAACTGTGATTCACAATTGCCCGCGTCCGAAACTTACAGTAAGGCGATCCCTAACAAAATTGAGTTAAAAACCGACAACAGGTCCAGAGGACCAGAGGTAGTTAATGACGGGGAAGAAAATAAAGGGCCTGGCCGGGAATTGAACCCGGGACCTCCTCCAAATAACGTGAAGCCCTAAGAAGGAATCATACTACTAGACCACCAGGCCGATATCTCCGGGATCATTCGGTAGCAATGTAAGCGAGCTAGTTGGGACAAATTGGGAAGCTGACGCGTCTCGAGCTTGGACACGAGCTCAGTGTCAGACTCGGACTCGGACGCGTGCATTCATGGACACACCACCTTCAACAACGCCAACGCCGATGGACCCGCTTAGAGTGGAGGCCCTCACAGCCTATCGTGAGGTCAGGAGTCCTCTGAGATAGCACTGAATGTTTACTGACTTAATTTATACAGAAAATGCGGACACATGAGAACATTAGTGAAACTTTAAAGAGTCGTGCGTCTAGTATAGACCACCGCCCGCATTCTGTCTCTCACTAGAGATTAAGTTCGGTTCTCAATTAAGGATTTACAGAAAGACTACAAGAAGACCGAGGACGACATCAAAGCCGTGCAATCCGTCGGTCAGATTATTGGGGAGGTCATGAAACAGCTTGACGATGACCGTTGTGCGTATACCGTCTTATCACTACCTTGTATGCACTCAAGGTCTTGTCAGTCATCGTCAAGGCATCTTCAGGACCGCGATACGTCGTGTCATACCGCCCCACTCTCCCTGCACAAAAGCTAAAGACAGGGACACGCGTTAGCCTCGACATGACGACCCTCACAATCATGCGCATTTTACCGCGAGAAGTGGACCCTATGGTGTACAAAATGAGCCTGGAAGATCCAGGAGGTGCCTCTTTCGCTGGTATTGGTGGTCTCGGCGAGCAAGTACGCGAGTTGCGCGAGGTGCGTCCGCCTTAACACTCGAGGTTTTTTTTTCGTGGTCTTACACCGGACCGTAGATCATCGAGCTCCCGCTTCTCAACCCGGAGCTCTTCCAGCGCGTCGGGATCAAGCCCCCCAAAGGTGTGCTGCTCTATGGCCCGCCCGGAACGGGAAAGACGCTGCTCGCGCGCGCGGTCGCCGCGACGCTCGAGACCAACTTCCTCAAGGTCGTCTCTTCCGCCATCGTCGACAAGTACATCGGCGAGTCTGCGCGCGTGGTGCGCGAGATGTTCGGCTATGCGCGCGAGCACGAGCCATGCGTCATCTTCATGGACGAGATCGACGCCATCGGCGGCCGACGGTTTTCAGAGGGCACCAGCGCGGACCGCGAGATCCAGCGCACGCTCATGGAGGTCCGTCTACCCTATCCTACACCAGCGGCGAGACTGACGGATGGACGGGGCCACGGTACAGCTGTTGAACCAGATGGACGGATTCGACTCGCTCGGACGCACAAAACTGATCATGGCGACTAACCGACCAGACACGCTGGATCCCGCATTGTTGCGCCCAGGCCGCCTCGATCGCAAGATCGAGGTGCCGCTTCCCAACGAGCAGGCGCGACTTGAGATCCTCAAGATCCACGCGGCGCCCGTGAACAAGCACGGTGAGATTGACTACGAGGCAATCGTCAAGGTACGTGCAGCCCCGTTCTCTTCCTTACCCCTTTTTTTTTTTCAATTGGGATTCTCATGGTTTGCATAGTTGTCAGATGGGTTCAACGGCGCTGATTTGCGGAATGTGGTGACAGAGGCGGGGATGTTTGCGATCCGAGATGATCGGTATGTCAACTCTCTCGGGGCAAATAGATCTACGCTATTAACTCTTTCGCTGTAGGGAATATATCCAGCAGGAGGATCTCACGAAAGCGGCGAGGAAGGTAGGCGAGGCAAAGAAACACGAGAGTAAGTACCAAGCCCATTTTGACCTTGGTTTGCGTGGGTACCTAACTTTACTTCTCACAGCGAAACTTGATGTATCAGCATAGACCCACATTTCCTGTTTCTCGACTTATTCCATTTTTTTTCCATTTGTATCCTCACAACCGTTACATCTCAAAGCGTTTGTCCTTCATGCACCATCAAAAAGCGCGTCCACCAAAAATATGCCACAAGAATAAAAGTAAGTAGGTATATTCCCAACGCACCTCCCCGTGGCCTCTCAAAAGCCCAGAAACCGCCTCTTTTTTTCTTTCCCTGTTTTCTCCTTCCCGTTCGACGCTGGTGGCGTATACGAGTTGACCGACAGCGTGCTGCCCGACAACGACGGCTCGGGCGTCGGGCGCCCCGCGTTGCTCGCGCTCGCGCTCTTGCCCAGTGGCGGTGCACGCTGCTGCTGCGGTGGCGGCGCATCGCGTGTGAAGTACCGCTCGTCGTAGAACGCCTGGTATGGCCGCGGGCCCTGCAGCTCTCTAAGCCCGTTCGGGACGGCGCGCGAGCCAGTACCGCTAAGGTCGAGCACCTTGAGGTCATCGATGAACTGGCGCGGCGTCAGCGCGTGCGTCGAACCTGGATTAATGATCACAGGGTTGGCCGAAAGCGCGTGCACACAGACACGTACCGATGATGACGTCCTTCCCGAGCTGGCTCGAGAGCACGTACGCCTCGCGCATCTCCGAGTAGGTCATCCCACCCGCGACGAATACGAGCACCCGCTGGCGCGTTTCTGCCACCGCGCCGCCCGTCCGCGCCGCGCGGTGCCAGCTGGGCTTGGCGCTCCGCAGCGAGGTCGTGGGCGTGGGTGATGGCCTGGCGCTGCTGGACGTGGCTGGCGCGGCCTGGGGGTAATCCTTGACGTATGGGAATACGGCCGGGTCGAGCCTCCCTGAGACTTGGTCCTGCAGCAGGGTGTTAAGCGGCAGGACAAGACAGACAGAAGAGACCTGTTGCGCACCTCAACAACGGTACGAAGTAGGGGCTTGTATCGCGAGAGCTCGTACTCTTCCTCGTTTGACTTTTTCTGCTTGATGCGCCGCCTGAGGTCCTTGTCCCCTGGCATCTGCTGAGGCATGAGCGCTCTGCAGACGAGGTCGTCAGAGTATGCGCGAGACGCACCCTGCCGATTCGCACACCCAGGTGCACGAGCGCATTTACGGCGTCCATTTCTGGACGCGTCAATCGCGCGTGCTGGTACAGCCGCCGGCGGTCTTCGTCTGGGACGCCTTCTCGATACTGAATGTATAGCGCGATAATGCGGACCTTGTTAGAGTTGCTGCCGCAGACTAGATCAGGATTCACAGAAATAGTGTGCGTTATTGTGAACATACATGACCTCCCGGCTGTCCAATAGTGGAACCATCTCCTCGACCAGAGTTTTTGGCGTTTTACCTTCCGCTGTCAACCCCGTCGAACAATTCTAGAGTATAGTTGTTGTGAGAAAACAAGTTGGTCCCCCCGCACAGACGAACTCACCTGCTCAACTGTCGCTACCACTGTTAATCTGTCGCGCTCAAAAATGTCCATGCATTCTTGTGCCATACTTAGGTGCAGCGAAAACTGAGAGTTCAGACTGAGTGTGCCTGCGATAGACGGCGCATACCCAAAACTGGCCCGCGTACCTTCTCCCGCTGTTCCTGATATTGGGGCAAGTTGGCTAGCATGTCCTTCATATCATTGAGTGTAGCAGCACCCTCTCTGTATCATAGTTGGCAACACTACGAACGAGGCCTGAATGCACGCACCCCTTGAAACCTGCGTTGTCTGTCATGAATTTGTTAAAGTCCGCCATGAGCTTATCGATCGCCTCTCGCATGTGCATATGCCGCACGTCGGTCCACACCGTATCCGCGTCCGACAAAACCGTCGTCTTGTCCTCATACGCGCCGACAGAGGACTGGAACTTGTATCTGTAACACGTAGCACGCTGGGCATGACGCACGCGAGGCCAGGTAGGGGGGATACGCACGTATATTTAGAGCCGTCCTCGATAGGAAGGAGGTCATTTGCCATCGCCTGGTATGTGAATTCGTGAATGAGAGGCGCGACGACGTCCATCGCGCGATCCGTCACGATCAGCGTCGCCCGCTGCCTTCCCGGATCCTGTTTCTGCTCTCCCATGCCCCCCCGGTCAGCTCTCCACGACGTGCGTGTGCAAGTCACACGTACCGGGAAGTCGGGGTTCGCGCGCTTGTATTCGTCTAGCGCTGACTGGATCTCGAGCGCCAGGACGCGCGACAGGACCTCCGCCTCTGCTGCCTCGGTCTGGCGCGCCTGCTCTCCGCGTGCGAGGTTCGTCCGCCAGCGCAGCGAGTTCTCGTTCGCCGGACGCGGTGTGGCACGGGTGCTCTCGTGCGGACGCAACGCGCCGAGGGGCCCATGGTGTGCGGGGACATAGTATCGGATATACGGGTACTCGTTGAGGGTGATACACACGTTTGCGATCTGCATGCGGCATGAGCAAGGTAAAGGGGGACGTAAGAGGCAACGATGCGCACGGATTTCGCGGCGAAGCGGATATCCTCCTCTACACGGTCCCTCTCGGCGCGCGTGGTAGCGTCGGACCGTGGTGGTGAGTACATGCTGAAGAAATGCTCGGGCACACGTAATGAGAAGGCCTGTGCCTCCATCGCTAATGCCAAGCTTCACTTCAGGGCTGTGTCGCGTGCATCGCACAGAACAGATGGGACCCACCCCAAAAGTTGATGTAGAGGTCCTGCAAGCCGCGGAGGTATGGCTCCGCAGGCGAGGACGTGAGTCGCTGGAAGAGTTCATCTGCCAAGGCTGTGTTGCGGGGGCGTCAGAATGGTGGCGCGAAGATCCGAGTGACCTGAGGGGGCGCACCATCGACGAAGAAGAGATGGGCGCCGGCATACTGTTGTCGTCCACCGGAGAAGTCGCGGACGATACGCTCGATATTGGCGGAGGTGGGCATGAGGATGTACACCGCATCGAAGCCTGGCTGTGCTTCGCGGGTGCTCGTTATAGATTCGATGACTGGTGCTAGGTGTTTAGGCAAGTCGGACGACGGTAACAAAGATCAAGGAGCGCACGGGTTACATTCTCCTCTAAAATATCAAACTGCTTGAGAACAGAGTTGAGCAGCTGTTGCGAGTGCTCGTCGATGACGAGGATCTTCCATCTCGACGGGGGATTGACGGAACGGATTGCATTGAGGAACTCTGAGACGAGATGAGCGAACGGGGTAAGAAAAGCAAGGAATAGAGAACGAGTTTACTGTTTCTGACGAGGGTGATGAGAGAGGACATGCGAGTGAGCAGTTAAGTTAAGCCAGTCGAGAGCAAAGGGTCCGAGTCTTGTGTCTCTCCACAGAATTATTATTCAATTATTATTATTCAATAGGGGGTATCAATTCATCAAATGGACAACCGCACAGCCCACGCCAACCAACCCGGCTACTAACCACGAAACAGAAACCCTCCCATCCGCAGCGTTTGAACTCGACTGCGCAGCGCTTGAACTCGAGTTGGAGTTCTTACTCGTGACCACAGTATGATTCGTGTAGGGGAACGTCGTGTTCTGATTGCTCTCCGCATACATGTTCCTCGCAGGGATGTTGGAGCATGTTCCAATTGGTTTGAGCTGCACAACGGTA
Source organism: Lactarius vividus (assembly GCA_021527035.1). Taxonomy (NCBI): domain Eukaryota; kingdom Fungi; phylum Basidiomycota; class Agaricomycetes; order Russulales; family Russulaceae; genus Lactarius; species Lactarius vividus. The sequence continues at coordinate 220,658 of JAKELG010000060.1, forward strand.
CTCAGGAGACTAAAATCTGACAAACAATGTCACTTACCGAAAACGGCGGGTTGTGCGTCAACGCGGCATTCAACGTGTACCCAACCGCAAGTTTGACAGTGATCTCATACAAGTCGTGTTGCAAAACGATAAAGCTGGTCAATCACGTCATCAGATGGCATCTATGCTGATCATCGATCAGACGCACCCAGTGGAGAGAGTAGACGCGTTGCCCAGGATCGACTGGAACGTGTTGAATGACGTCGTCGCATTGACAAGTCCACCTGCGACCCTCCAATCTATCGAGGTCGTGAACACTTTACTTTGACACATCATGACACCATTGACTCACCATTAGTGTCGAATGGGCCAGAAGAGGGAGCGCTCGTCCATATGATGGGCACCATTCCCATGGCCAGAGCGATCGCCCGTACGCGGTCGTCTACGATTATGTGCGACTAAGATCTCTATTCGTCGGGCATGGATTTGTAGGAACGCACCAATATCCCCATAAGGAGGTCGCATCGTCGTAGGTGTGACACCAAGCACCCTTTGGATTGCCAAGCGTGTCCATCCGAGCTCAGCAACGACCTGCTCGTTTGTCAGCGACGTGAGAGGCTAAGGTGTGTCATTAGCTAGTCGTATCGAGACAAAGGATGTCAAGCCATACGCGATGGGACCATGTATGCACGCTGATCTCATGGCCAGCCATGTATTCCTCGATCAGCACCGCGGGACGCTCAATGACACGGGAACCAACGACAAAGAAAGTCGCCTTGATAGCCTCCTTTGATAGATAATTGAGAAGTGACCTGTGCTCGATAAAAGTGCTCAGTCAACGCGCGCACTCTAGGACAAGAAACACTGACTGAGCTAAGAGCAGGAGGTGAGCATACAAACGTCGAAAGAGAAAAAGGTGAAACACCCACTCCACGGGCTTGGGCCGTCGTCAAAGCTAACTCCCCAGTCATATTTCTTGGGACACGCGGTGATATCCGTGTCACGCGTGGTCCCACCACACGTCCACCAGCCACGCGTCTTGCCCTCCGCTGCTGCCGCCGGGTCACCCACGCACGTACCATCCGCCGTTGGCGACCAGTCGGGGATATCGAAGCCCTCAAGTTCTTGGATCCACTGCTGTACCTGGGGAGAATCTGCGCCACAACTTAGTCTTCCGTCCCAAAGAGGATAGAAGAAAAAAAAAAACAAAGGCAACTTACTGGTATCGGGTACTTTGTCTTGCGCCGGCCAGTCTGCGGCGTTAAAAACGACTAGAAACGAACAGGGGTGAGTTGCAACAAGTGCGGAGGATCGTGAGGTGGACACGAGACATACACGCAGTGGGGAGCGGAGGCACTCCCGAGATTGGCGGCGTCGCGCCAGGCGTATATGTCGACGCGAGGGGGGACGGCGTGCCGGTGGGCATGCCTGACGAGATCATGCTCAGCGGCGGCACGCCATCCTGTCCGGTCGGGACGGACGCCGGCGTGGACGGAGATGAGTTTGTCGTGATGGATGACGAGGAACTGCTGCTGCCCGTAGAAATGGAGCTAGGAGTGGAAGTAGTGGAAGAGGAAAGGGTAGGCGTGCTCGCAAGGGGCGAGGACGGGGACGGGGAGGTTGAGCCCGAGTGCGTGCTGGTGGTCACACCGGCGGCGAGTTCAACTTGGCGACGGTGACCACGATGGTGATGGTGTTGTGCGTTCGTGCCCGCCGTGAGCGCGACGACAGAAAATAAGAGAGCGACCAAAGCGTGGAGCTTCATTAAGAGAAATAGACAACGAGTGTGGGTATGCTTCGCGAAGCGGCGGGCAGGACAGAAGTGAGAGTGAGAGAGAAAGAGAAAAAGACACGGCGGACGCGGAGGTGCACACGCCAAGACCCATAAAAGGATATGCGGAATGCGCTAGTCGCTTTGGCCCGTTCTCGTGCCTGTCGCTGCCAAGGGCATGTGCCAGGTGCCGTGGTCCAAGGAAAACGTGCAGCAGTGCAGCCAGACGGTCCGAATTCAATGATGGTGATCAGTTCGTCATGGCGCATGATGCATGATGGTTGGCACGCTTAACAAAGCTCAGACTCAGCCTGAGGTGTCTGGGACGATCTAGTTAGAATAGCTTGAGGCTGGAATGGCGAAATGGCCCCCTGCCAAATGAGTGAACCGGAAAACAAGATTGAAGATGTCGTCGCATTGCAGGGTAAAGGGGTCACATCTGGAAACTCTTATTTGGAGCAGCTGAAGTGGCTTACAGTATTACCCAGACTTATCCAACATAGGTGATTCTGTGTGCAACATTCGAAAAGCCATTATATGGGCACCTGGATATCCAAGCTTTAATTGGATCCAGAATAAAACCAGTTTCGAGCATTTGGTGCAGGAAAGTATGTTACAAGTATGTTACCCCCCATCCAGGAGACAGAAAACAGAGGCGATGCATGGCAAGAAAAATAATAGTTACTACTGTACTCGAAGCCTATACTGTGCCACCATGGTGACTCCCGGGTAGAACTTTGAGCACCCCAGTATATTACTAACGATCTGAGGTGCATTGATCCAGATCGACGACCCTAGCTTGATGGCCTGGTTGAGCTCCGCAGCCATCAGGTGTCCCCCCGTCGTCGTCACTACAGCACCTTTAGGTCTTTTCCTGTCTTTTCCTCCAGCTCCTCTCCCCCGTCCCTCTATCCCCAGAACTGTGTCCCAAAATTCCGGAACGGCTTATAATAGAACCAGCTTATAATAACTATTTTGACCTATAATATCTGTTTTAAGATAATTACAAGCATGATGTATTTTTGTATAAGGCCTTAAAATGAGGTACACAAATTATAAATTATTATAAGATAATTATAATTAGATTACAATTAGATTGCAAGCAGTCTTATAATCGCTTCGACTTGCATTTAATCCTTACCAGACCTCAAAATATTATATTACATTAGATCACTATAAGTCATTATAATCCTCTTCCGGAATTTTGCGACATGGTGTCTCATCGACATCGACATGTCATTCCATTCGCCTACAGAAACGAATGGGTAGCCGCTTCCTGTACTTGGCAGTGATACTCGAGGCACAAATACAAGATTCTCATGTGTTGGTTAGGGCTCAATTTTCTCTTGATCCGCGGCTGCTTGTCCGGTGGTGCGGCCAACGATCGCTCCTCTTCTCCCCCCTGTCTCTATGCACTTAGGGTTCTCTCGTCCGATTGTGGCGGCCCACACGGACGCCTGGCGACGACAGAAGTCCTCAAGTCCGTTCCCGATACTTCTTCAATTCAACGCATCATAGACCCCCTTACATTGGAATTTTTAACTGCGATGCCGCGGGATGTCGCACTTCGACGGACTGTATGTCGAAAATGCACAGTGCAACGCTCTGAAAAGAAGTTCGTTCATTGTCAAGGTGAAAAAAAGACTGACCCGTTACTGTAATGCAGACCGATGTGCAAGTATGCAAGTAGATGATTAGACACCCTTTTACACTGTCTACCAGAAACTGGAACAATCGTTGGATTGTACTGGCCAAAACACATCTCGCATGTATTTAAAGAGACGATTTCACGTAGTTAGGAGAAATAAGTTCAGACGGTGATCTCATTCATTTACTGAGTAATGCGCAGTTTCCAACTACGTACTTCTGACTCTGTGACTATCCGGTGCGCAAATTTCGTTGTGCGGCATTGGACCAATAATCACGTAGTTACCGTAGCTTCCCAGGGACGTATAAAGAGGGGAGTAGACGGGCAGGAAGATGGTAACGATAGCGAACAATACCGCCGTCCATGATGAAATATGTCCTCCTGCTCATTGCGCTCTCCGCGTTCAGTGCCGTTCTGTGCGGTAGTGCGTCCAGTCAAAAGTGCAGGCAAAGCTATGGCGACAGCTACGTGCAAAATAGCTCCGGCAACGCGACCTTCACTGTATACACGGGCTGCAACGAGCCTGGTATGTCCCACCAGACATCATGTTTCGCACACCGACTGACGAAATTATGATAGCGTGTGGAAAAGTCTCCTACGGCTACACAGCCGCGATCAACCAGCTCGCGTTTGGTGCGGCCGGGGGCCAAGGCGGAGGGGATGCGTGCGGGCGCTGCTTCAAGTTGACGGCTACCAAGGACCCGTACTCGCCGTGGGCCCAGGACGCATTCAAGAGCATCGTCGTCAAGGTCACCGACCTATGCCCGTATGCAGAAAACGAGGACTGGTGCGGACAGTCAGTCTCCAAGCCTCTCAACCAGTTCGGCGCGTCGGTACAGTGAGTGGTCCTCCCCCCCCTCCTCCTTCCCTTTTCTAGCGCGCTCAACGATCGCAGCTTTGACCTGTGCAAGGATTCGGGGCGTATGATGCGTTCTTCCCGTCGGGGCTGGGCGCGCTGAGCGGCGATTACGAAGAGGTAGCGTGCAGCCAGTGGTCCGGTTGGGATGGCCCGGCGCTCTGGAATGGTGCATGCCTCGCTAGCGAATCGGTTGATTTGTGGCCCTCGGTTGGCTGTGGCAATACGGGTATGGAGCTCTCGGTCCTTGCCTACGCCACAAGCAATATGGCTCACATTCACCCTAGGTCAGCCACCCGCTTGAACGAGTTAGGGATGTCGCACTGCAGAACAAGGTAGCGATGATCGGGGGCTAGTAAGAACTCATGTAGTAAGCCGTAGCCCCCCCAAGAGATACCAGCCGTAGCCTTATTGGCTTCGGATCCATTAAGTAGAGTTCCAGCCTTCACAGTAACATAGGTGGCATAATATTCGGTTATACATACACACCTCGGGGATCTATGATGTCGACTGGCGGCCAGGGAAACAGTCGGCATCCGCTTTTTATGTCAACTGGGGCCATAGTTGCACTCGACACCGCTCGTTAGTCTTGGTGAGACCCTGGGTTGTTGCACCGAGCACAAGAGAAAGTGTTTGCCGAAGGCAGAAAAAGGGAACCAAGCTCATAACAGCTGCGACCATTTAACCGTGACCCCCTCAACTTGTCCTCAAGGCAGGAGGGAGAAGTTGCCCCCTAGACTCAGAGTATCTCTTCATCCAGTGACCTCCGCCGCATCCATCTCTAGTCAGCTGTATCGCAGTTGCTATGGCTGACCGACTTCATCAAGCGACCCCAAACGGTTTTGACAGCTTTGACCACTCTGAACGCTTCCCGAATGTTTCCGTGCTAAACCGTCAATGCCGATAAATGACTGTATCCAAATATTTGTCGAAAGTTCGACCAAGTCAACGACCGATCGATGAACACGTGACCCCCTTTAGAACCGGTTGCCGTGAGGTAGGCTCGTGACCAGCCTGTATATGATAATGTATATCGCAGGTTTACCTTCATATACAGACGGTCACCGGTCTAGCCGTGAGGGGCCTAATTGGTAGGCTCGTAACCAGCCTGTATATGATAATGTATATCGCAGGTTTACCTTCATATACAGACGGTCACCGGTCTACCTAATTGGGATCTCACTTGCGATGCCGGCCGCCGAGAGGGGTTGGTGAAACGGCTCTACTTTGTGCACACCATGCCCAGTTTTTGTCACCTCGGTATACTAATATTACCCCCTGACGGACCGTAGGTATTAACCCGCCCGCCCACTCGCCCGAAAGAGCCCACCGCATCGCCATTGCGGTTTGGGATCCTCGGTGCGGCGAGAATCGCGCCTATGGTGCTGAGTCGACATCGGCAACCACCGCCACGCTTGCCTTTCCCTCGTCGGGTGGGAATGGGTCCGCGGACGGCCTCACGGCGGCTTTTTTGACGCGCTACCGGTGACCACTGCCATTGGGGTTCCTCCCGCGCTGCTGAGACCGGGTTCGGGCCCCTTCATCCTTCATCGACCAACTGCCCAGGTACCATAAATTTCCCACTTCGGACCTTTTCCAGACTGCTCTTCGCATTTACTGTACCACTTCACTCTACCATACTCGGGTTCGAAGCCAAGCGTTTTAGGAAGACCTTTGTACAGTTGTTGGTTATTTATAAATCTACGTAGTAATCGAATTGAGATGGTCGTCAGCCGCTTTCAGTGTCCTACACCTGCTTTGCGTCTAGTGAACGGTGACCTAGTACCGTCAACAATGTCATCATTACAGTACCCACAACTCTTGAGCCGCGCAGACGAGACGAGCCGCGTCATGAGGGTACGTTACGAGAGAAAAACTCTGGAATACAGATGCAGCTAGGATATATGATGCTGGTGTGGTTGTGTGTAGCAGATGAAAAAGTGAATAACGACCCGGCGAAGTGGGCATGGAAGTATGAAGGGGGGAAGATGGTGGAAGATGGGTGAGGGGGGGGTGGAATTAAAGAGAGGACAAAGATTCACTACTACACGAGAGAGAGGGGAAAAAGAAAAAAAGGATTCGTATAAGACAGATGCAGTTGCTCACAGCGTAGTCGGACAACACTCAAAAAAAAAAAAGAACAAAGAAACAACAGGCCACGATCATGTACGTGACGAGAATGAAAAAAAAAAGAACAAAAAAAAGGGGGAAAGGTATAGTGAAAAGGTGGAAATTCATCGATCAGCGGGGAGAGAAGCTCGAGCACTCGGTGGTTCGGCGTGGAGGGAGCGCCCAGCACTCACTCACTGTCCCGGCAGCGCCATCCGAAGCGTCAACACGCGATCGTCCGACACCAGGATGATCTCCTCTCGTCCTGCCCCATTGGGTCCATACGGGGGCGGCGGCTGCTGCCCCGGGTAGAGCGGTGGCGTGGGCAGCTGTCCGGGGTACACGGGCATCGGCGGCTGGCCGTACGCGGGGAACGACGTGTGTCCGCCAAATGCGTGCGGGGCATAGGGCGGCGCGTTCGCGTGGCCAAAGCTGCTGCTGCCGTTGTACGACGAGAGCGAACTGCGCGACATCCGCGTGTACGCCTGCTGCAGCGAGGGCGGCGTGTCGGTGAACAGGCACCGCAGGTTGTTGCCCTGGATGACCTGCGACATCGAGCCTGTCTCGACATTGCGGATCTCCACGAATGTGGGCTCGAATGCGAGCACGTAAGGGTATTGGAACGCTATGTGGTGTGGTGCATGAGGCGGACTGCCACACGCGAACGCAGAAAACGCAACGTCGGCTTACCAAAGCTAGTCGGTGCCCCTTCCCAGGAGACCAAAAAGTGCTTCCGTGACCTACGGCCGCCGCGGTTGATGTAGAACGCGAACTCTATAGCACCAAAAAATCTGTTCCGTTGTACTTTGTGCTGGGAAACAACACACCATCATAGCACAGCAAAAACTCATTCTCGATGCGGTAGATCGCAACAGGCTTCGGCCGCGTATTGTCTCCTCTCCGCCGTACAAAGTCGAGCGATTCGTCGCTGGGGTCGAGCAAGCCCTGGGTGTCGAGCGTGTCCGGGTCGATAATCTCGAACCCGTTCACGCATGCAACGCACAACTTTGTTCGCAAGAAGTGAATCGAGCTCGACTGCACGGGAATGTAGAACTCCTTGTAGATCCGCAGCGTGTCGTTCCCGCCTTGTAGCAACTTGCGGAACGTCGGCTTGTTCCTGCCACGCACGTTCTGGTCGATCGGCTCGAATATCTTGATCGTACTCGAGAGCGGACTTGTCTTGACGACGCAGACGAACGTCCGCCCGACGCACACGCCAGACTTGAAGAACGACGTATGCGCAGCAATACGCTTAGCACGCTTCAGCCCGGCAAGCGGGTCCATCGCCTCGAGTGCGTCCAGTGGGAATGTAATTACCTGGCCCTCTAAAATAGTAAAGACAGTCAGCCGCTGGTCGGAGGGGAAGGAAGCACACGGCACACCTGACAATACGATTAACAGCCCATAGTCGTCCAGGACGTCTACCTGTGCGACATCCGTCAGCGCAAGCACCTTGATCGGTTCTCGATTTGGCTCCCGTAAATCTTGGAAGTAGACCCCGTCGAACGTGCCATATGCGACCTTCTGCCCACCACCTACGCGACGCCCTTGTGTGTCAACACTCTTCACAACTAATGCCAGCGATAATCACTCACTGAACGGAGCTGCGCAGTTCGCACGGTTCACGGACTGGAAGAACCCCTCGGAGAGTATGTCCATCTCGAAGAACTGGCTCCGCTCGCGCATGAGATCCTGCTGCCGCGTGATGTTTTCGATCCACTTGCGATGGTTTGCATGGGTTGCTGCCCAGAGGGTCATCTGGTAGAACTTGCGCCCCAAATGCACAAACGTGATTGAGAAACCAGCTTTGCCCCCACCCTCGAATTTGACTGGGAGTATGGGCGGGTACGGCTGTGCGTGGCGGTCACCAATCTGGTTAGAGCTGTTACGTTGCGGGCGCGAGGAGACGACAGGCCGCATGCCAGTTTCGTCTGTAGAGATGATGAGAAGGAGCTCGAGCGGAATCGGCTATAGCAGGTCGTCAAGGTCTTTGAAAGCTGTAAAGCAGGACTCTACGTACCCGCCGATAGACCTTGAACTGGTCTGCTTTGTTCTTCTGCTTGGCCATGAGCAACGCGTGGTCGAGCAAGAAGACCGAAAGCTCTCCACTGTCGCTTTGCGAACCACCACGGCGCTTCAGGGTGCCCTTGTATACCATCTCACGGCCTTCTTCTTTCAACCTCAGATCCTAATCGCCAAGACAAGTCAAATCGCGAGGAAGACATTGTCATACATTTTACAGCACGCACCACCTGCTCACCCGGACGGAACAGAAGTTGCTGCTCCAGCTGCAACAAGTTGAACCTGTTCTCCGCTCGGCCCGTCTGGAGATTGACCTCGGCAAGAAATTCGCGCACAAGCGTGACGACCTTTGGTATGTCCTGTTTGTCGGAGCACTCTTCGGGTGTTTGCTTCAACACGGCCTCAAGGAGAAGCGGGTATCGCGCGAGGCGAGTGGTCGGTTTGGTCAGATACGCGTTAAGTTCAAGCTTGCGCGAGTCAGGCCGCCGCTCCGTTTCCTAAACCAACACCTCAACCTGATATCAAAAACGCGGCAAGGCACCATCGAACGTACCTCGACAAACTGTGCGAACGCCGGGTTTGAGCTCTTCTCTTTCTCAAACTCGTACTTGCCGTACAGCTGATGCGCACCGTAGGATACAAAGGGGGCAAAGAGCGGCACGATGTCAAGGAATATATCTGCTATTCCCTCGATGACGGCGTACGACTTTTGACGCTTGTTGAGCGCGTCGCGCAAGCGGGTGTTGACCCCGATGACGTCGTGGATATTCCAAAAGACTTGCTCGATAAAGTCAGCGCGGCGGTGTTCGGGGATGATATCCGACGCGCTGAGCGGGGCTATCCAAACCTATTCTCTTATCAGCACGCACCGAACGAGGGAGGCGTCAGAACCGGGCATACATCACGCAAGTACTCCATGTCGCGCACGAAATCGCGCTCGGTATAGATGACCTCGTTGATCGCCTCCTGCCGCCTCTTCTCTTGATCGGACACGCTGTCTACGATCTCTTTGGACACGGTATGTATCCAAAGCAAGCCTGGCTCAACATGGTCCAAGTCGCCCAAGCTCTCACGGCTGAGTTGGCGCTTAATGCCAAGCCCGGGTTGCGATTTCGAGTGTATCTGCTCAAGCCGCCGGGGGCACGTGATAGAGTAGCACAAACGGTCTCTGGAACATGTCGGCGAATAGCAATCCGTCAAGAGAGTAAATACCCCTATCGGAAGTAGCACGTCCTCAGCCGCGTCCGTCGAAGGAGCAGCGGTGGTATCCGGATGTTTCCCAGGATCCGACTCAGTCGACGCCTCGTTGGAGGGCGAACCAGTGTCACGCGTAGTAGCCGAATCAGTAGTCGTACTCTGCGAGCCAGGAGACGTAACCGGTGGAGGGGAGAGTTCACCCGAGTGGAAGGGACTCCCGACGCGTGTACGGAACTGGTAGACATCCGATGAGGAGTCACGTAGCCGATGATCATACGTGACGGCATGAAAGTACTTTTGGGCATCAAGGGCACGCCCTAGGAGAAGAGCAAGGTTGCGATCGGTCGTCTTGATGATGTATGCGATCTTGTCAACTGCCTGACGCCCATCGAACGCGTTCTTGTAGGTGAGCCCGTCTTTGACAATGTCAGAGAGTACGATGCGTGCACGGAGGGCTTCGGCGACGCGGGAAAGTAGAGCAGGGTATACGATAGGCGGGCGGCGAGGATACGGGGTGGGAGAAGATGGCTGCCCGAGTTGAGAAGGTGCAGGGCGAACACGTGAAGTAGAAGCGGGGGAGGGGACTGTCTGATCTTGGTGCGAAGAACGAGCGTGGGTGGAAGCGGTTGCAGACATGGACCGAGTGCGGTCTTGCACCTGCAGCGAACGATCACGGCGGAAGGGGCCGGGCATGGTGCGGGCGGACTCGGAAGAACGGCGGTTACCGTTCGCTGAGCTTGAGGCAGAAGGATCGACATGGGTGGAGGAAGCGGAACCGGCACGGGAGGCGGCCGGGTTCATGAGGGCAGTGTCGAGCTGAAGTGAATAGGGTTTAGAGGTAGGGACGGAAGCACCAGAGTAACCGGAATCGGTGGAACGAATAGAGTTTGAATCTGGGGGAGACTGTTGTCGTTGTGTGGATAAACGGTGGTGGGCAGGTGTTGGTTGGGGAGTTTGATAATAAGACTGATGAGGTTGCTTGCTGGCTGAATGGTACGATGCGATTAGCTGTGGACATAAAAGGCGACTCGGCGCATGGAGTGATACATACACGAACGAGAATTTGCCCAAGGTAGTTCCGAGTCGTCGGTGTCACTCGGACTACTCTCGTCGTCGAAATCAAGACCGAGCCTACCGTTGTCAACGTCGATGTTGACGCCAAGGTGGGGTATGTTGGTATGGCTTCGGCTAGCAGCGCCATTTTGATAACGGAAATCGTGCTCGTACTCATAGGCTGGTTGCTGGGGTTGCTGCTGCTGAGTAGGGGGTGGTGGTGGACGAGGGCCCCATGGACCCTGCTGCTGCGCGACGGGACTGTTGTGGTAAGCTTGGGCCTGATACGCTTGAGGAGGGATGACGCTTTGACGGGAAAACGACTCGTAATTGGCGTCGGCCGGGTCATCAGGTTGCTGGGGATACGCGACTTGGGAGAGATGGTTACTGGGAACGGGAGAAAGGGCAGACTGGGGGTATTGAGGTTGGTGGTAGGAGTAGTTTGGATACGCCCAAGACTGATTCTGAGGTTGGGGTGGAGCGTAGAAAGACTGACGGGGACTGGGTTGTTGCTGGAGATAGAGATGAGGAGAGAGAGAGGTGGAGGTGGACGGGTAGTGTTGGGGGTTGGCGGAAGGGTAAGGATATTGATTCTGGGGGTAATTGGGAGCAGGGGGGTAGTTCTGAACAGATGGCTGGCCGGGAGAGTGATGGTGAGAGACACTGGGACGACCAAAGATGGATTCGTAGGCGGTGAGTCTTTTGTCCGGTTGTCGTGGACCGAGTGGTCTGTCCATCATTCAGATGAGGCAAGGGCTGAGGGAGAGAACGTCGAAGTGGGTAACGTTGACCCAGAGGGCGAATCAAGGCGGACGCCGGCCACAGGATAGCAGTGAGTAGGTGCAAGTTTAAGGCGTGGTCGAAAACGAGGGAACAACGAATTCAGATTGTTGGTGCTCCACCTTATCTTTTATTTTCCTTTTCCTTTTCTCACAATTTTATTTTTCGAATAGAAAATATCTGAATCGTCTACAAAACACGACGACGCTGTCCTCGACCTTCAAAAAAACACTTTCTCTGTTTTCGAAATGGCGATTTGTGAAGATCTTGGAATCCATACAGCTCATGTGATTTTGATTGCCTATGATTTGGTTATGTAAGCCGGATCGGAGTGTAGTATTACCCCGCTCGCTTGCTCTTTTCTCCCAACAGAGCTGGTCCTCCTAGGACAAGGGCTATATTCTGTCATGCCACCCCGTCTCTATCGTCATCATCTCCGTCATCCATCTTTGACTCCTACCATCACCACCCCCACTCTCCGCATACGCTTCTACTCCACCGCTATCTCCGCCATGCCCGTGCACCCTCCCTCTCCCCGTCCTGGAAACTGGAAATCTGCTGCTCCAGCTCCCCCCGCAGGCACCACTACTTTTTCCGCACAGTCGACGCTTCCCAGGCTTCCTGTGCTGCCTCTTGCCCCTACTCTGGACAGACTGAGGCGTACTCTCGTGCCCATTGCGCATGACCCCGCCGAGCTCGCAGCTACAGAGCGGAAGATCGACGCGTTCGCCAGCGGTATTGGGCCAGAATTGCAGCGCCGCCTTGAAACGTACGCCCAGGGCCGGCCCCACTGGCTTGAGGAATGGTGGGATGACGGCGCCTATCTATCCTACCGAGACTCTGTTGGTGGTCCTTTTTCTCTCCAAAAATTCGCTCAAATATGTGACAGGTCATGATCAACGTGTCATATTATTGTGCGTTGCCTCATCGCTGTTTCCTGCCCGTAAACCAATACCAACGTTTCCCGTAGATGGATTTGTCGATCCGCCGAATGCGGGGCAAGGTCTGCTCGGTCCCAGTGCCGCGCGGTACCGTGCCGCGTCTCTCACGCGCGCCGCGATGCTCTACCGCCGTGCCTTGAAGCGCGGCGAGGTCCCTGCTGAAGGCACCAAAGATACGCCGTTCTGCATGGACACGTACCGGTTCGTCTTCAACCCCATTTGGACCTCATACTTGTTGACAGGTGCTTCAGGTGGATGTTCGACTGTGCGCGTGTTCCTGGAACCGAGGGTCTCGACTGGGGCGTGTCGCACGCCCAAGAGGGAGACACCAGCGGCGACGGGCATGTCGTCGTAATCCGCAACGGCCACTTTTGGCGACTTGATGCTGCTCAGGGTGGGCGTATCCTCAGCACAGCTGAGCTTGAGGCGTAAGTTCATCGTTTCTGCAATTCACATTCCCCGCTTGCTTCATGCGTCAAGCATAGTCAAATCGAACGCATCGTCTCCGCATCGTCGACTCGACTTCCTGCCGTTGGCGCGCTAACCGCCGCGAACCGAGACCTCTGGGCGTCCGACTACGTGCATTTGCGCTCCCTCTCGCCGTCTAATGCCGCGCTCCTCGACACGATTCACTCCGCCGCGTTCGTGCTCTGTCTTGATCCGGCGACCCCAGGCGACTTTCTCACGACATCGCGCTTCCTCTGGCACGGCGCCCCGAACGGCCTGCGCGACCGCTGGGTGGACAAGCCGATACAGATGATCGTGTTCGACAGTGCCCGAGCAGGGCTCATGGGCGAGCACTCGATCATGGACGGCACGCCGACTTTGACGTTCAGTGATGCAATCTGCACCGCGCTCGCGAACCCTGCGTTCGACCATGGCTCGCCGTCGCATTCAACGAGCTCCGCTGAACCCGTAGAGCTGCAGTGGACTCTCGATGGAACACTGAAGCGCAGCATTGCGCGCGCGGAGCAGGACGCGGCGGCGCTGGTGGCGTCGCAGGCCGGTGAACGTCACCAAGACGGGCTACGGCAAGCGCACGATCAAGGCGGCGCGGGTGTCCCCGGATGCATGGGCGCAGTTGCTCGTGCAGCTTGCGTACGCGCGGCTGTTGCGCGCGCGAGGCGAGAAGCGACAGGGCGGGACGTACGAGAGCGCGACGACGCGGCGGTTCTTCAAGGGTCGCACGGAGGTGATTCGGGTCGTCACGAGCGAGGGCGACGCATTTGTGCAGGCGATGATGGCGGAGAAGGGAGTAGGCGCGGAGGAGAAGAAGGCGCTATTTGAAAAGGCAGCCAAGGTGCACGTCGCGAATGCGCAGGCTGCGGGGCGGGGAGAGGGCATTGATCGGCATTTTCTTGGTGGGTGCACTTTGTGTGTCTGCCTTGCTGCGCTGATGGTGGTTAGGCCTGAGGAAGGTGCTGAGGGAGGGCGAAGAAGTTCCGGAACTGTTCGATGATCCCTTGATGAAGCGCGCGAGCCATTGGGTGTTGAGCACGTCTGCGCTGGTCTCGCAGCACCTGCGCGAGTACGGTTGGGGCGAGGTGTGTATCGGCCCGAACGCGCGTATTCTCGCTGACGACCACGGGTCTTAGGTTGTGCCGAATGGCTTTGGGGTTGCGTACCTTACCTGCTTTGATGGTGCGTCTGAGTTGATGGGACAACTCGGGTTCGGTCGATCGCTGACACCTAAACACAGACTACATGCAGTTCACAGTCACGTCACGGACGGAGATGCCAAACGAGGAGTTTGTGGCTGAAATTTCGCGCGCTGCGGAGGACATGCATAGGTTGTACTTCGGGGGGGAGGTGCCCGCGTCCCGCCTGTGACTTCGGTGTCGGGGTATAGACGGAGTTTACGGGAGGACACGGAGATGTAAAAGGGAAAGTAGAGTGTCGCCCGTCCTTACCTTAGAGCAGATAGAAATAAAATCAATAGTTTGGGAAGGATGTTTCAGATGCTCAGGATTGTGTCTGAGTGATTGGAATGGGACAGATTTGGGACACTGCCGCCGAATCGGAAACGGAGCGAGACACAAACCAAACCAAAACTGACGAACACGACCCAAACTCATAAACACACTGCTTGTGCTAATTGATCATGACAACCCACCTCCACCTTTAGCGCTATTCATTCCGAATGTCTTCTTCGCCCCACCTCGACGACTCTTCTCGCCCCATCCCTACACGACTCCTCTCGTCCCTCAAACGTCCATTTTCCAGACCAAAGAATGATCACGACAGAAACCCCTCTTCGGTCCGTTTCTTAATCTCTCTCTCGACCCTCTCTCCTAACTCTACGCAGCCCGAACGCACCCGCGGACCCATCCATGGCGACGCCCCACCGAACTACCAGCAGATCGCCATGGGGCTCCACCTCTCCCGCACACCCCACTTCCCTGCGCATCTAGCTCACCTGTACCCTCCCGCACCCCAACCGCGCCTCCACCGCAGCCCGTCCACCCCCAGCTCCTCCACGCCTCCACGCACGCCGCCGCGGACACGCGCGAGCTCCCTCTCCCTCCGCCCACCCTCCTCCCACTCCCACTCCCGCTCGCACCCACATTCGCCCCCCCGCTCTCCCTCGCGTCTCCTGCCCCCGCCGGCACGCTCGGCGCTCAAAAAGCCCCGTGCGAAGACGGCACCGACGACGAGCTCGAGCGTCACGCCCGATACGGCGAGCGCGTCGACCGTCGCGTCCAGCGTGCCGCCACAGACGCCCACGCGGAGCTTGGCGCGCTCGGGGGGACTGCTGGCGCGTTTTCTTGGCAAGGAGCGGGGGACAGGCGGCGCGGGCCTTGGTTGTCTTGGCGGATGAGACAGTGCGGGAGCGCAAGGCGGTGCGGTTCGGGGGTCTCGAGGAAGAGGACGAGTCATGAGACATTGTTCCTTGCATCTTTTTATTTCTGTTGTTTGTTTCTTTATTGCATGGGATATTAGACGCAATCATTCCGAGTCATGACCACCCCACGCCTTTTTTTTATGGGCTGTAGCACCATTTATTCTATTCTACTTTGTGTTTGTGTTGTCGATTACGTTACTGGCCCTTTGGGGGCTGTGAATGTTGACCCCCTTTAACCTGCCCACAACCCTCATTCTCTTCTTTTTGACCCAAACATGGCCCCCGTAGAGACCGAGTATTACGACCTTGTGAGCGTCCTATCTCTCGTCACCACCCATAGCGCCCTCCTGTCTTCCGTAACTCAGTATTTGGCTTGGTAATTTAATTCACTCAGCTTGGCGTCCCGGTCGACGTAAATGACACCGATCTCAAGAAGGCATATCGCAAAGCCGCCATGAGGGTCTGTCTTTCTTCTCCCGATGATACAATCGGTCCAACTCGTCCGTATGCCCGCAGTATCACCCCGACAAGAATCCATCTCCAGACGCAGAGGAGAAGTTCAAGGAGATGAGGCATGCCCCTTTCCCCTGTTCTCTCTCTCCTCGCATCGCCGTTCATACTCCTTTTCTTTGCTAGTGAGGCGTACCGGGTGCTATCAGATTCTGTGCGTGCGACCGCAGCCGCAGCCGTTCCCGCTGGGTGTTCGAAAAGCTGATGCGGTGTTGCCAGAACTTGCGCGCCGTCTATGACAAGAATGGCAAGAAGATGGTCAGCAAAGAGGGTGGCCCGAACGTCGAGGACGCCGCGGGCTTCTTCGCCAACGTCTTTGGTGGCGAGCGTTTCATGGACTACGTGCGCCGGGATGCCACCTCCTCTCTCTTCCGTGCTGATCCGATGACTGCACAGATCGGGGAGATCTCTCTGATGAAGGATATGACGAACGTTGCGAACACGATGTTATCAGAGGAGGAAAAGGCAGAGGCCGAAGCCGCCGCCAATGGCGCTGGTGGCCCCAACGCTACGGCCTCCACATCTACCGAGCCACATCTGACCGCCCATCCACCCTAAGTCAGCAGCAGGGGCGCACGAGCCCTCCGCGCCTTCGTCTGACGAGGCCGCGCGGCCCGTCCCGAGCTACGCTGTGCCCTCGCAGGACACTCCGGCGCCCTCTCCCTCCGCCAGCACCCCATTGCTGCAGACGAGCGTGGGCACCGCCGCCAGCAGCACCTCGGCGCCGGCGACGCCCGTGTCGCCGCACCCGAAGAAGCGCTCCAAGATGACGCCGGAGCAGCGCGAGAAGCTCGTGGCGCACGAGCGGGAACGGAAACGCGCGCTCGAGGTGCGCGTGCGTATGCTCACGGATAAGCTTATCGAGCGTTTGCGCCCGTTCGTGGGCGCGAAGAACCCCGGTGGGCCTGGCGACCCGGAGACGGAGGCGTGGGAGGCACGTATGCGCCGTGAGGCGGACGACCTTAAGCTGGAGAGCTTCGGGGTCGAGCTGCTGCACGCGATCGGGACCGTCTACGTCACCAAGGCGAGCAGCTTTTTGAAGAGCAAGAAGTTTTTGGGCATGTGAGCCACTTTTTTTTTTTTTTCCTTTTGTGGCGGGGTGGGTTGCTCAAGGGAACAGACCGGGATTTTGGTCAAAGCTGAAAGAGAAGGGCGCCGTGGCGAAGGATGCGTGGGGCGTTATTGGCAGCGCGTACGTGAACTGATACCGAGTGGAATGACTTGACATAATGTGTTGGGCTGGCAGGTTGAGCGTGCAGCAGGTCATGCAGGATATCGAGCGCGCGCAGCTCAAGGGCGACGTAGGCGAGGAGGAACTCAAGGCGCTCGAGATCGACGTGACGGGCAAGATCATGCTCGCGTCCTGGCGCGGCACGCGCTTCGAAGTCGTGCAAGTCCTCCGCGAGGTCCGTCCCCCTTCTCTTCGCTCTCACACACACCCGCAGCTGTTACAATGCACACACACACACATACAGGTCGTCGACAACGTCCTGAAGGACCACAGCGCGAACGACCAGGAGCTGTACCACCGTGCGCGGGGACTCCTGCTCCTTGGCGCGATCTTCAAGAGCACGGTGCCGGACGAGTCGGACGAAGAGCGCCGCGAGCTCGAGCGGTGCGTGCCTCCTTCTCCCCCTTTATCCCCTGTGCTGACGCGTTGTGATCGATGTACAGGATGGTCGCTGAGGCCGCTAAGCCGAAGAAAAAGCAGGCGCCGCCGAGCGCTACGGTGCAAGCAGGGGTGAAAAGCGCGCATGATGCGCGTCATGGGCAGGCGAATGGACACATGTCACCCGCCACCGATGCTAAATCCCCTTTTTGATGGCCACTGCCCCCGGGGGGGTTGACGTTTCATGGAATACATATACAGACAATCATGCTCATATGTCGCTCATGTCCCTGATTTGACGCCCAGTTTGCTTTTTACTTTTTCTTTGCTCCTTTCTCTCTATCGATGTGCAGGTGGCGCGGCGTACATAACAGATCTACAGTAATATCTTAATCATGTTTTTTTTTTTTTTTTTGCGTTTTTCTCACATTGTCAAATGGAAAGGAATTGGCTAAGCTGTGTAGGCGATCGCGTACGCTAGCAAGAAAGTAAGAAGTGTGAACTCGAACGTTCGAACGAAGAGTCAAGCTTCACTGCTGGGAATAGTGAGGAAGGAAAGTGGAGATCCGTCAATGTTCAGATAAATATTGACCATGCATGTATGACGGATAGACGCCTGATTATATAATAGAGCAGGCCACTGTTGCCCGAGCGACTGACGTTAACAGCTCACGGCGTTGATCCAACTAGGCCGTGGATGACGCCGGTTCCACAGTGGCCGTCCCTTCCGCGACACCCCACATCGTCGTTCCCGATTCACCTTACCGCTGTGCGCGTCCTGCCAGTACATATGTCGATCCCGCAGAACTCGTCCGCTCTACTGCCTCCAAGGTCAAGAGCGCAAGCGCAAGGAGAAAGAGAGGCGCGAGCGCGAGGAACGTGAGCGTGGGCGTGAAGAGCACGCGAAGCGAGAGAAGGAACGCAAAGACGAAGAGACTGCGGAGGAAGCGCGGTGCGTTACGGACGACAAAAAAGAGGCGAAGCCCCAAGAACTGTCCGTTTGCCTAAGCCCGGGGTACACAAATCCGTCGAGAAACGTAGGTGATTAGGTGCTCCTCCCGATCCAAGCCAGACACGAGAGTGGCGTGATCGCACCGGACAATTCCGCGTCGAGGCCGCATTCCTTGGGTACGAGAATGGGGTGCTCCGCCTGCACAAGGTGAATGGTGTTGTCATCAAGTACCGTCAGAGAAGGTGTCCGCCGAGGACATGCACGACGTTGAGAAGATCAATGGTCGTGGGGGCTCTGTGTCACGCAAGAGTGGTGACAACGACGACGAGCCACTGGCGAGGCGCCGCCGGTCTCTCCAGGCCGTGCCCGCATCCGCGAAGAAGTCTCACCCGTAGACTGGTTCGAGTTCTTGAACGCAGGCTGCGATGTGGATGATTGTACTCGCTACGCCTCCTTTGAGCGAGACAAAATCGATGAGGCGATTTTACCCGATATTACCGGGGGTACCCTGCGCACGCTTGGTCTGCGCGAAGGTGACATCATCCGTGTTGCCAAGGTTATCGAGGTGCACCGTTCAAAGCCCCTTGCAAAAGCAGCATCCTCAGAGGTGAGTCTCCTCGGCGGCGATGAAGCGGGGGGTCCAGCGCGGGCCACGTCCAGCCCCGGCCCCCTAAACCTATTCACCGGGCCAGGCGGGCAGCTCAAGAATGCGCGGAGAGGACGCCCGACGCCAAGCAAGACAAGCAGCACCGCTCCCGGCGCAGTCGATCTCACTGCCATCTCGACGGCGTCCGAACAGATAGCACGCACGATGACGCCGCTGGTGACAAGCCCAACGAGCACCCCAGCCCTCGCAGCCTCGCCTTCGCAGGTACCCCCCATCAAGGTTGGACTCGGCCGCGGCATCGGGCTTCGATGACGATGCGTGGACGAATCGGCCGAGCTCTACTAAACCCGTTCGCCGACACCGGTTGTGCCGTCTGTGCCCCCTCCCTGGCCTATTTGCCTCGGCTCCGGCTCCAACACCACTGCAATCCCCTCGTGCGCCATCCGCTCCAAAGACCCAACTAGCACCTTCTAGCGCTAGCACAGATGGCGGACTGGCGAAGACCGGTGCGGACATTTTCGATCGGCTGGCGTGCGTAGAAATTCCTGCCGCTGCCGCCCCGAAATTTGCGCCTCCTGCACCCTCGCCGGGGATAGCGTCCCCCCCAGCGATGGCGGCGATGTCAGGTTACAATCCTGGGCTGGGCGCGTCGCACGCTCCGCCACTTGGGCCGCACCCTGCTCTATGGCTACTAGGCTACTTTCGTTCGCGCCGGTACCTGCGAATCAGGGCCTCCTCGTGCCTCTTGTACCAACCACGACGGGTTTTACAGGTTTCGTGCCCACGCGCCCTGCGACCTCACCGTCGTTCCTGGGCACAGAACCCACAGGTTTCCAGCCGTCACTCGGGCCACAGCCCTCCCTTGCCCCTCAGTCGACGGGTTTCCAGTCAAACATTGTCCCCCAACAGATGGGTCCCTAGCCATCGCTAGCGCCACAGCCTACAGGTTTCGTTGTAGGATCGCCATTTGGGGCGGGCCTGCTGGGTGGCGTGCCGCCGGTGCCGCCCCTCCCTGGGTCATTCCAGAATGGGTCGTTCGGTCAGCTACAGCCTCGTCAGTCCTCTCGTCGTCCAGTGCCATGTGGTTACTGACCCATTCTTTTTTCCAACCTGCAGAGCCCACCGGTTTCAATCCAGGGTTCGGGCTTCTACGGCAGCGTGCGCGGGGACTCCTGCTCCTCGGCGCGGTCTTCAAGAGCACGGTGCCGGATGAGTCGGACGAAGAGCGCCGCGAGCTCGAGCGGTGCGCGCCTTCTCTCCCTTTTTCCCGTTCCCCCCTTGTGCTGACGCGTTGCGATCCACAGGATGGTCGCTGAGGCTGCTGAGCCGAAGAAAAAGCAGGCGCCGCCGAGCGCTACGGCGCAAGCAGGGGAGAAAAGCGCGCATGATATGCGTCATGGGCAGGCGAATGGACACACGTCACCAGCTCCCGATGCCAAATCCCCTTTTTGATGGACACTGCCCCGTACCGCCAACCACATCGCTGTCCAGCGCCAGTGCGCGGTTTTAACGTTCCGTTCCATACAGACAATCATGCCGCTTATATCCCTGATCTGATGCCCCGTTCGCTTTTACTTTTCTTTGTTTGTTTCTCCATCGATGTGCAGGAGGCGCCACGTACGTAACAGATCTACAGTAATATCTTAATTACCTTTTTCTTTGCATTTCTCTCCTAAGTTAGTATTCATTATCAAGCGGAAAGGAATTGGCTAAGTTGTGCAGGGCCAATCGCGTAGAATATGCTAGCAAGAAAGTAAGATGGGTGAACTCGAACTGAAGCACGAACGCCGTCGTCTCGTGCCGTCTGCCATGTAGATCGGGAAAGCAGACAACTGGGTCACTCCGTTGTGACTTATTGTGACGGCTGCCAGTGTTGTTGCAACCGGAATAATCGATTATCGCGCATGTACGAGCGCCCTTGGGAGCGCCGATAACTGAGGTGTGCGATGCGAACGAGCGAAAGTATTTGACTATGGAGCAAAAAAAAACAAAGAGTGCTACTGTATCTCTAGTGAGTCTTCTGGACAGATTGTAGAGATTTACGGAGGCGGGCAGCCGGATAGGTGAACAATGCATGAGAGTTGGAGGTCCAGAGGAAAGCGCTTTCCCCGAGATATTATTCTTAGATAATCGTTTAGCTACGATAATATTACAATTATATAATATGTCGGCCTATCCTCGGTTTGCCGGACTACGTCCGTTCCGGGCCGATTCCCAACACAGATGAATGTGTTAAATCGCAGCGGGCTAGCACACCAGGTTAAACGACTGGGGTACCAGGAGCGCATGAGGCGTTCTTAAATACATCATAAGGGTTGTAGTATAATTTGTCCGTTAGAAACGAACGTGAACGGTAACTCAGTTAAGTAGAGCTGTGTGATTGGCCTGATCATAACTAGTGATCGTGTTACCAAGCGTGTTACGAGCCTACGCTCGCATCTCATCTCTTACTGTACGACACGATCACGCATAAGACATGCCCGACGCAGAGGTGACTCGCACGTGGACGAGTGCTCTCATTTCAAGCGAATGGTTTACAGTATATCAGGCTGAACTAAAGTAGTTAGAACGAGGACCCAAATAACGTCCGTCCGTGCGGAGGTGTGTTGGTATCTCAACAGGCAATTGATAGGAAAAGGCCGGTGAGCGGGCGATCGAAGAAACGGACGAGTGTTAGGTTGGGAGTGACGAGCTAATCGCAGTCCGCAATGATCAGTTTCGCTGCTCGTTCCGCGATGGTATAGAGAACAGCTTGAGGGTGCGCCGCCGGGACGTATGGCTTTAAAAAACCGCATTAGGCCGTTACACGGGGCCCAAGTAACGAAGGATACGTACCAAAACGCTCGCGTCGACAATCCGAAGGCCAACTGTCTTCTTTACGCTGAGATCTGGGTTCACAACACCATGCGCAGAGCCATTACGGGACATGAAGGCGGTGCTTGACGGGTGGAACACAGTGGAAGAGTGGCTCCGCACATATGCCTCAATCTCAGCATCCGTCTTGGCCTTGTCGAGCGTGCCAAATGGTCCGATCACGTCGTCCCTCCATACTGGCGCCGCGGCGAACCGAAGCACTGCCTTTACTGCTTCGCGCATAGTGAAGATATCAAAGTCCGAGTTGAGGAGCGCCAGATCGATGTCAGGTGCGTCGAAGGGGTTTGCAGAGGCAAGGGTGATTGATCCACCTGCGCCGTTTTGCGTTTAGAAACGCGGTTATCAAGTAACATGACTCACGAGAGGTAGGTGTTATCAGGTTGCTGCCAATCGTCATGAAGTGGCCCGTGGTAGGCGATGACTCAGCAACTGAAAAGAACTGGTTCTGAGGACGCAAGCTCAACAACACTCTACGAAGGGAAGCTCCTGGGCTTACGATAAACATAAATTCGTAATGTGGTGCTTGTGGACCGGAAGACGGGTCATCCACTGTCTTGAAGATCGAGGAATTTTTTGGCAGTCTCAACCAGCCTATGCTATCTGAAACAGACCCGGCAAACGGACCAGTGTGAGTTCGTTCCCACTGTGCTAGATAATTTTGGAATAGCGTCGTGTTTCGGCCGATATCGTCATTGGTAAAGTTGGAGTTAACTGAGAACGTGTTTAGAAGCAGGACGTGGTCTTGCAAGTTCTTGCCCACGTCGGGGAGATTTACAATCGCACGAATGTTGAACTGGCTGAGCCGTGCGCTGTCACCAATTCCCGACAGCATCAGTAGCTGCGGGGTGTTGACTGCACCTGCGGCGAGTATAACCTCCTTCGTAGCATTACGGGAGAAGATTGGGCCTGGCGGGGTCATGTGAAACAGTCGTGGGATGAGTAGAGATATCTCCATACCAGAGACGGACTGAGCGAATTGGACTCCACGGAAGATGGGTAGACCACCTCGGGCGCCAGTTTGGACGACCTTGGTCACCTGGGTGTTAATTAAAATATCTAGATTCGACCTGGAGAGCACCGGAGTAAGGTATGAGACAGAGGCACTACTCCTCTGGCCACCGCCGATTGATAACTGGGTCCAACCTTACAAGCGGTTGGGTTACATCTATACCATTTACGTGAGCAAAACAGAACACACCAATTCCTAGTGGGTTCCCAGAATTCATATCCTCGTTGAAAGGAAACTCGGCGAGCTGCTTTGTTGTGTTGAAGATTCGAGAGTCGAGAGAGGTTGTGTCTTGAACACTGATCTTTACGGGGGCCATTCGAACCGTGGGCCGCTGGATCAACCTCCCCCGTCGTGTCGTGGGCCATCCGGGGGGGCAACTAGGGCTTCCACCTGAGGATCGCGGTCAGGCTGCGGCAGCGAAGTTCCAGAAAGGGGGAGAGAATACCCCAATCAAGGTACTCTGAAGAGAGTCCCACGACCATCCGGAGTCACCAGTAACATGGGCCAATCGATTGAAGTCACTCGCTGGTCCACGGGTCCAAACCATGAAGTCTAGAGAACACTGAGTCCGTAGTCATGGCTGCTGGAGGTGACCTAACGTACTGATTGAAGTTGACCCACCGAGCGTACGTCCGCGAGGATACGCGATGGACCGCCTCCCAAACCTGTCTGAGGGACGGTAGTTATAGTTCCAAGAGACAGCAGATGGTACAAGTGTCGTGCAAGGAACGGAATGGGGATAGAAGGGTTGACCGTATCACTGGGGCATATGAGCCTCTGACTGAT